>JAOBAY020041838.1:0-13870 GCA_025331085.2 Zoanthus sociatus
TAGTTTAGAACAGGGTATCAAAATCAAGCCATTTCTAGTTTAAAACAGGGTATCAAAATCAAGCCATTTCTAGTTTAAAACAGGGTTAGGTTTGTGAAGGTCTAGCAGCACACACCACTGAATATTCTGGTGAGTAAACCCCTTCCCCCTTACCCACCATCCTTTCCCCCCTTTCCTGGGGATAATAAAAAAATAAATATACATATTATCTAGTAGCAATACCTCAGTTGAAAGTTCCAGACTCAAAAAGCTGAAATTAAGTTTTAGACAAGGGTATCAAAATCAAGCCATATAAATTATATATGTACCGTTTTGCATGACTGGTACAGTTATATTTAGCTTTTCCTGTTTATCTATTGGTAAGATTGCTTTTGAATTTTTTCAAAACATCAATTATATACTGACAACATTAAAACTTGAAATGGTGAAAAAGTAATTTGCTTGTGGGATATGAGCCTTCATTATTGTGTCTTACTTAATTTAAAATTCTAAAAAAGAATTTGACAATTTTTTTATAAGTAATTTATATTTTTCAGGATATTCTTATAAAGTTGTGTGATAAAGACAATTGTCATTTGATATTAACAACAGGAGGAACTGGGTTTTCCCCAAGAGATGTCACACCAGAGGTACAATATTGGTATCTGTTAGTGCATACCTTTCATCATTGTAATTCTTGTAAATGGGGAGGGCGGATTTACCCTACTTTGGCAGCAATCTCTCCAACTCCCACTCTCCATCTCTTGATTCATGGCATCCTTTCTCTCCAAACTAAACCGCCACCTGTTTAGCCTAATTGGTGAGGTGCCAGTCTATCATCCGGGAGGCTCGGGTTCGATTCCCGGCTGAGCCAACACTCAGGGTCTTAAAATAATTGAGAAAGAGCTGCTTTTGCTCTAACATCTGCAAACGGTTAGACCTTCGCATCTTCTTGGATAAGGAGGTTAAACCATAGGTCCAGTCTCTCAACACTCTATCGAGGGACTTAAAAGAACCCACACATTTGTCAAAAAGAGCAGGGTAGTGATCCCGGTGTTGTGGTCTGTCTTCATCACTGAGGGCATTTACAATTAATAATATATGTGAGCCGCTACTGCGGCTATCTAAGACCATCTACTGTAGAAAACTGTATCTATTTGTGATGCGCATTTGATCATATTCACATGTAAAAATGCGCATTATAAGTATTAAACATTGTTATTATTTGTCTTCCTAGCACAAGAGGAACTGGAGATAGTGCTAGCTACAATATTAAATATAGGTTCTTTCCAAAATTAAAATTACCTCATAGGTCCATATTTTATCTGGAGTGTTAAATAACATCAAAATGCACATCTGATAGCTTGACACCTGGAAGATGTGCCGTCGTAAGCCTGATGCACCTCCCTCCTGTATTGATATGATTATGATGTTGATATAATTACCACTGTTTTAAGTTATCATAGTTGTCACAAAATAATTTATTACATAACAGATTTATCTTTGAATACCTATAAGGTATCTGAGTAAGAGTCAAAGTGAGTGAAGATTTTCAGCATGAAATAATAAGACTCCTACCTATACGTCATATTCTGCTTAATATATATTATTATATTAGTTTAGTTTTATTTTAACCTTGAATACTCAAAATATGGTCTTGGTTGCGGCTGTTCCACGTTTTTAATTCTTATTATTTTGCACATCAACTATAAAAGGCACAAACTGAATAGCCAAAATAATAACTAAGTGTAAAGGTTGTGGCTTCGGAAATTCGTGCCAGAAACTAACCTATTGTGAAACTTCAAAAAAATCTTCCACTTTCGATAAGCCGCACTATTTCCAAGGACTTTTCAAGGATTATCATGGACTCAGATCTAATTTCAGGGTTTTTAAGTCCTTTCAGAGCGACCCTGGACAATGATCTTGAAATAAAAATTACGCAAAACAACTGACGTTTCGGAACTACCACTGTTCCATTATCAAGGAGTTACGCAATTACTGAACCTAAAAATCATTACTGAACCTTCACAAGAACCTTTTTGATGAGACTATGGCTGCTCATTCAAAGAGGATAGCATAATTGATAAACAAAGATGAACTTGTTGTCTTATCAACTCTCGTTCTTCTAGAAGTTATGGACTCAACAATAACCCTTATTGTACCAACCTTTTCTTTTTTACCTTTGTTTAAATGCAAATTAGTTTAAAACATCTCCTGTCGTCCTTTAAGAACTAATTTTTTCAATTAGTTAAGTAATTTCGTAACTGCTTGAAAAAGGAATCATGGTGGTTCCAAAACGTTGATTGTTTTACGTAATTTTTATATCAAATTTTAAATCCTTGAAAAGGAAAAGTTAAAACAAGGCATTTGAATGGCTTCGAAGGCTAGCGCGAACATTGACATTGTAGCAACCACCCACCAGACTTAGAGGATTCCAATGAATGTGACTACGAAAAAAAATCAGTGAAAAAAAATTAAGTGTTCAGAGGTCCTAACAAAAAATAATGGTTAAACGAATGTGGAAAAAACAGCAGTATTCCTATTCTAAAAGCCTTCACGTAAAGAGAACTCAAAACACTAATCACATATGAATCAAACATGTGCACCTGTAAACAAAGGCGTGAGCTTACCTTTTTCAACGGAGGAAAGACAGCATTCAACTCTGCAGTTCCCTTGAAATCAACACCAAATATATCAGTTAATTCGACATGTTTGAAAATGGGTATATCTACTGTGTGAGTCAGATGTGTACCTGGAATATCTGTTGGTTCAGAAATTAAATTTTATGTTCCTATGGCTTAACTAGATTAGAAACAAAGAAAGACAAAACTACCAACAAGTTTAGCAATGAAACACATACAAGTTATAACTAATTTCTAGATTAAATACATGTAAACGGGGCTTTGATGTCTTTTTATAAACTTACCAGCAAAGCAACCATTATACATAGAGATAATTATTATCTACATACCAGCTGCGGCTGAAGAGTTAACTGTCTGCCACTGTGACATCCAAGGTAAAATCTGAAATAAACAAGGCTCATAGCTAACACACCGGTACTGAAAACTGCCTTTCTAGCTGGCAAGATTTGGACAAAAAGAAAAAAGTAGGGAATTTTATTTAAAAATACTTAAAAATATGCAGTCCGAGACTGCATATGAAGAACGCGGAACAAAATCAAAACAAAACACTGAAATGTGGTTGAAGAATTATTGAAAGGTTATATTTCTTAATAAAGGTGATTTATAAATCTACTCAGTTATCTTAACTCAGTTATTTCAGTCAAAAAAAAAATTTATGTTAGGCAAAAGGCTTAATTTTATATATTTAATATATGTTTGGATCAAATTTTTATGTTGAGTAAAATTCCTACTGAACAAAAGATCGGAGCTCTTAGCCAAATGCCGTCATGCTCACAAGTTCTCTCTGTGCAAATTACACCCTACATTTAAGATATGGTACGTGATTTGTTTTAAAAGCCGGGAATTCTAATCATAAGTTCACCTATTTCAATAAAAATGCATAAAAATAAAAACACCATTCCTCTGTAAGGGGAAACTTGTATATTCCTAGTTTAAAAATTTAACTGGTGTGCTAAACAAATGTAGCTGTGTTTGACACCATTCGTTCTTATTTAGATTAATCACTTTTATTTATCTCACAAACTCGAAGAAAGTTAACAAGTTACACATTTACAGGGCCATGAAAGAGTGGCCACACTCCTCAAGTTCGTGAGATTGTTGTTTCTTACTTGGGATTCCTGTGTAATCACGTGATTGTTCTAAATAAGAATGCAGTAACCACAAAAAGGGAAATTTTAATAGTTTTTTTTAAAAAAAGATATTTCAGCTCAAATTCCTCATAGTAATAGTCAGACAGATTTAATACTCTAAGAAATGTAAGGAGTTAGAGCTTCAAATGTTAACTCTGACAAAGAACAAAGCTAAAAAATGTCAGTAATCACAAATCTTACAATTTTTAGTTAAGCTACGAATGTTCAGTATATATACTTCATATGAAATGGACCATCATTTGCACTCCAGCAAATGACTTAGTTACAAATGTCCCTACCTCGAATATTACAATATAACAGGTCAACAATTTTACATATATGATTCACTAACACCCGCAATGTCAGTGTTTTCCCTCAGTGTCTTAAACTTAACTTAAAAAACAGCAAACTGTAATTCTACACTGAAGAAGGAAGGAAGCTTAACATCACAGAAGATATGGCAGAGGACAGAAAACAGTGGAGGCAACTTATACCACGTCCAACCCTAGGAGTGGGAAACTAGGGACAGTAAACGAAGATGATGATGATGATGATGGTGAAGATGAAATTGATGATGATGAAAATAATAATGAAGAAGATGATGAAGATGAAATTGATGATGATGAAGATGATGGTGATAATGATGACGATGATGAAGAAGATGATGAAATTGATGATGATGAAGATGATGATGAAGATGAAATTGATGATGCAGATGAGGATGAAAATGATAGTGATGATGAAGATGAAGATAATGATGAAGATGAAATTGATGATGATGAAGAAGATGATGATGATGAAATTGATGATGAAGATGATGATGAAGATGAAATTGATGATGATGAAGACGATGATGAAGATGAAATTGATGATGAAGATGACGATGAAGATGAAATTGATGATGATGAAGATGATGATGAAGATGAAGTTGATAATGAAGATGAAGATGAAAATGATGGTGATGATGACAACGATGATGATGATGACGATGATGATGGAGATGATGATGATGGAGATGATGAAGAAGATGAAAATAATGCTGATGATGATGTAATTCTACACTAGGGCCTTACCCTAGTTCTCATTCCATACTATTGTTAGTTATCGAAAGGAGACCATTGCCTTTTGGAATTGGGGTAACACCCTTAACCCTTAACTATACTAGGCATAATGTACCTTTTAAAACAGTTGAAAGCATGATGTGCTTGGTTCGGAATAGAACATTTGGGTGATGAAGCTTGTGTTGGCCAGAAACCTGTTGTTAGTACTCTGACAGTCAAGTCAACACCCATCAGGTTGATCTGCAAATAATCAAGATGACAATAATCACACCAACAGAAGTCTCTCAATTAAAGAGTTCCATGATTAGCATAACAGTTCGAAGTCCACAAGAAAATAGTTAACAGTAACTTAAGCTCCATGAAAATATGTCAAAGCAGTATTTTGTCATTCGCCCCCTGCCCCACCCCTTCAAATATTTTTTTAGGTACGGTAATGATGCTGACAATAAACTTAGATTCTACTTTCACCGAAGTTAGTTTATTTTACTTCCTTCAGTGATTTTTACTTTCAACAGTTGTGTTGAGAATTAACTTTTACAAAAAAAACTCCTGCAATTTACACCTTAAAATTACAAATCTAAAACACTAATTGAAAGAAGATCAGTAAATTCTACCCAAACGGCCAAGCCATCAGATCATTCTAACATTTCAGTGCCGTGAAACACAACGATCTTGGTTTATGAGATTACTTAACAAAATTACTTAACATCAATTTGGTCTACTTTGTTCACTCAAATGCCACAGCTTATATTTTATCATGCAAGGGTGCACACTGCTTGTGACTGGCTACACATGTATAATTTCGATAATACTGAAATAGATCAGTTTTTCATGTAAGGAGAGTTGATATTGAAACTATATTACTATACTACTACTTCGATACAAGCATATCTTTAACTGCCTCAGTGAGTCTGTGCACAGGCATCGGCTGACATCAATTCAAACTATCTACAGTTCTTACCTGATTGTTCATAACATGTTGTCTGAACTCCTCATTTGTTGAATGAGATATCGACATGTCCTTGAACATTCCCTCAAGTTTTGATGTGAACTGACATCCACACTCATTCTGAAGATGAATTAAGTTCCACACTAATATTAACAGTATACAATAGCCAACTATTACTGATATAATGAAACTTATTTAACATACAATGTTTGGTAGCAAAAAACAAATATTACATCAAAAACTTTAGGAAGCTTGTAAAGGGATCAAACTAATGAAACTATTGGTTCTATATCTATAGTTTCTAAAGAGATATGACTATTCTATGAAACTCAAAACAGCTGTATGACAAAAGAGTTTATGAGCCATACTTTCTTAAATTAAAAATGGACTTCATAGGATAATAACCAGACTACAGTATGTGCTGATTATCTGCAAACGATTTCAAAGATCTACTCAGGACATCAAAGGCAGATGAAGTGGTGAGGTTGTCTCAGAGCATCACTTGGTAAGAACCAAAACTAAGCTGAATATCAACCCCTAAGTTCACAAATAACCAGACTATGTGCTAGTCTGCTAGTCTGCAAACAATCTTAAAGATGACTAGGTCTTTCGACCCTTCAAAATCAAGGGCTAAATAAAGATGGTATATTCTGTTTACAAAGCAATTAAAATCAACAGCACGCCAAAGTGCATAAAAGAATTAATCAACTCCAGAAAAACTACCTATAATCTTAGAGGCAATAACATTCTCTCTTTGCCTAAACCCAGAACAACAACATACGGTCTGAAATCATGGAGCTATTTAGCTCCAAAATTATGGAACAAGATCTCAGATTCTTTTGGCACTATTTCCACCTTTAAGGCGTTCAAGAAGCAAATTAATGAGACAGACCTTGTACAATTGATGTAAAATAATTCTTATTACTATTTTTGTAATTTAATTATTTATAGATTTTTTTTATAATTAGTATTCCATTATTAATGTTATTTAGATTAATGTGGTATACTTGTAAATTAGCTGGCGTGTTGCTACAGACTCCTGTTGGCTAAGTCTGTGATAAAACGTCTATATCATAGCTAAGTGTATTATCACAATAAACCAATCATCTCTCTAAGTATCTATCTATTCTACAAATTAGAAAAGCTTCTTCAAGCTGAACGATTGAGCAACTAGGAACAGTTTCTCTGTAGAGCTTCAAAATAACTTTATTGCTATGTTAGCACTGAAATGAAATTAAAGGTAAACTGATGTTTTCATTTCAATTTGCCTCAATTTGTGCATATAATAAAAGAACAAAACATCTTGGGTTTTAATTGGTCTGCACTCAAATTCTCCCAAACATTCACCTCGGTTTTCAAAAGACTATGAAGGCACAAAGAACAGGCTTTATTTCTTAAAACGAAGTTAACAACAATAATTGAAACAGCAATTAATACAAACCTTTAGTTTAGAAATCATATTTTTCTCAGAATCATCAGAGACACTTTTTTGTAGTAATAACCTCTTTGCTAGATGCTGCTTGTAATATCTTTCAAATACATCCTGTAAGGTGATCGAAACTGGTTGTTGAGTGAACATCCAAAACCACAAATAACATTGCGTAGTGATCATGACTGCTGAAACAATTTAGTAAGAACAAACCTTTTCCTGCAAGAACCGAAACAAAACCATACACTTGTCCAGAACCTGCTCAACTTCTTGTTCTGAAAGCTGAAATAAAACATTAATCAATTTTAGCTGAATGCCACAATTATGCCTGAATATTTAACTGTTGTCACAAAGTGTGAAACAAAAAAAGCAAAATCTTAAACTTTGTAACTGAGAAAACTCACCCCTTTTACACCTTTTTTCAGCTTGTCATCAATAAAAAGTGAAAGAAATTCAGGAGATTTCCCATTCAAGTTAAGAAAGTATTCAAATTCCTGAAAAGAAAAACAAAATATCTTTAAAACAAACACTATAAAGAAAAGGCTTTGTCCAGGGTTTACTAAATACACCATTTTACTAATGCAAAGTTTTGTTCTCCCCAGTCCTTTGTGGAGGTAAAAAACGACAAATCTGGTATTCTCCCACAAGTTTCCCCCCGACTACAGTCAACCAACCGTGAGGGTTTCATCACAAGCACTGAAGAAGCGGCCGAGATGGTTGTGAAAGCTTTGCTTTCACGCTTTTTTTGACTCTGAAAGATAACTCCACATTTTAATTTTGACAAATCTGGTGAGTTAATCAGACGAAATGTGACTGAGTAACACCATTTTGTCCTCAGAAAGAAACTCACAAAAATGGTGTATTAGTGAGCATGAACTTAGTTTTAACAATTAAACATTGTATTTTCTTATTCAAGTGTTCTGAATTTTTGACTGATGACTGCTTCAGTTAGTAAATTATTTATATTCTGCAAGTAAAATGAGAAACGTCGTCACAGTATCTGCTTCATCAGCAATTTTATCAACTACTTCAAAACTTACTTAAACTCCTGGGTTAATGTCTTTACTATTGCTGAAAGCCGAGCAACAGCTTTATACACATTGATCAAACATATCAACCTAGAGTTGATTAATATGTAATGCATCCTTCTTGCCTCTTTTAAAGTACATTAGCCTATGCAATAACTCTACACACTGTACTCTGGCTCAACCACTGTAATAGCTCCTGCCTTGACTAACTGAGTGAAGCCATATGTCATTGAATAGTTTTAGAGTGTAAGAGTGATCTACATACACAGGAAGCCCAAACACCTTACAACCAATCAAAGTAGGTCTTCTATGCAATGTACTTTGAGTACACGCCATTGCAAAGTGTTGCAGCCAATCACACACTTACATGTACATGTTTGCTGTAGTCATGACTACCAATTGAATGACAATGCTCTGTCTTAAAGACATCTCAAAGGATTGTGAAAATGATTTATACCAGAAAGTAATGGCATTTTAAAATGGCAACATACTGGAGCAATATCCACGGTTTGAGTGCCTTTTGCTTATATTTTATTATCATGTACTTATGGGAGGTGGACTAGAAAGGGATAACCTCTTCCACCTCTTTTCACAATTTTTCACCTATCTGTTTGTATCTGTGTGGTAATGTATTTGTGTATTTGTATAGTGCTTTTGTAAAGCGATTAACTGTGAATAAACTATTATCATTATTATTATTATTATTATTATAACCACTATGATACTTACAGAAGAAATAGCTTGCTTGAACAGCCTATCAGTGTTGAAAGAGTTATGTAAAAAATGATCAAATCTGTCTTTTAAATCTAGAAGGCTCTGTTGAGGAAAGAACAAAATATTAAAATTGAAGTGGAACCTGTATTAAGTGGTTATCCTGTGTGAGTGGTTTGTCTACAAATACACCCACACGCAGGCAACAAAATGAACGAGAAATTGAAGGTGACTGTTTAACAAAGGTCACGAAGAAAATCATCACTAAGCTTAGATACAGCATTTTCAAAATATAACTGAATTTGAACGTAACAATATATACTTCAATATCCACACAAGGTTAGCAATAATTATAAAATGTTGTTTCCAAGTTTAATCTATTAAGCAAAATAAGCACAGACATTAAATTTAATTTTTCTGAGCAAGTATGACAAATTGCCATCTCATCGTCAGAAAAGAATTTTAACCCGTTAGGCAGCACAAGACAAACATGAAATATGACACGATTCGGACAATCTACATGTACCTTTTACAGTACCACCTGGCTCATTTTTAGACAAAATCGCTGTGGTAGTCATTAGAAGAGAACAAGTTGATAATACTGCAGACCTAGATGATTCAAGTAGCCAGTTGAACAACTTGGACATACCCAGTAACTTTATTATCATAACGTGCATGACAAACACTTTAAAACAGCAAAAAAATTCTGGCAACGTAAACCTGGGAGAATAGAGCATCAAAAGAGGGGATTGTTATGGCTTAGAAATTCTATATAAATATCACTTTTATGGAGATACATTTTTACGTTTACTTAGTGTCTGTTCAAATGAAAAGTTGATACAAGAGAAATTCAAATTTCTCAAATAAGACGTTTAGACCAATTTTAGACCATTTTTCAGTAATTTGGGAAATATAATTAGCAACAGAAAAAAGGTTAAAATTATTTATAAATAATTACGAACAAGTGTCCACTGGCTTATTAAATAAAAAAAAAATCACTATTTAAGTCCTTATTTTACATTGATCAAACTTGATAAAATTTTAAACATAAATTACGGGAAACTGTAAGTTATAGACTGAAATAAGTCATGAACAAACAAAAATAATAATTAGGTTTGCTTGGTGTCAAACTTTAAGAAATAATTTACGTCTTTGTAATTTCTATTAATCTCTTCACCATGGTGCTCACTGACTGATAAGAAAATTCAAAGAGTTTTCCAGGAGTTCTCCAGGGTAAAAAATATATTTTTCCAGGACCCAACCCCAAACGTCTCCCTTGCAAAAAACATAACGAGTAACTATGTTACCAAATGTTTGTTTCCCTTTAAAAAATCAAGTGATTGTTGGCACAATAACTTCTATTTTTTAAAGGGTGAACTCTGACAAACAATGGTTTTAGACTGATCAAGTAAAATGAGGATCTTTTAACTGACTGTGCAGCCTATTACACACCTGGATGTAAGCTATTGTATTTTTTCCAGCCTCTCCACCATCCTCGGTGACCAAAGCTTTCCCCTGCTCCCTCAAGTAACTTCTCATACAGTCACAAACTGTATTAAGTCCTTCTTTCACTCTATAAAACAGTCTATACATTCTTGCCAAGTCATCAATTTTATTATGCTTCAACATATGAACAACGCCTGAGTTTTCCATTTCAACAACAGTCTTCATGTGCTTCCTTATAAGCTCTTCTTCAACTACCTGTATGGGCATTTGCTGAATGTAATTAACCACTACTGATACATCTAACAATTACATAATATGTGCAACTTAATAGCTTTAGTTGCACGACAGGATTACTAATGAAGACGCCAGAAAAAGATGTAGCTGGAGAACCTTGAATATAGATTAAGGAAAACAAGGTTGAGATGGTTTGGTTATGTAAAATGTGCAAGGATGAGGATAGTATATAGTTAGGGGAGCAATGGAGTGGAGAACCTTGAACATAGATTAAGGAATACAAGGTTGAGATGGTTTGGTCATGTAAAATGTAAGGATGAGGATAGTATATACTTAGGGGAGCAATGGAGCTGGAGGTGGAAGGTAGAAGGTCAGTAGGTAGGCCAAAGAAGGTCTGGAGTAAGGTAGTGGAAGAAGACATGAGGAAGCTAAACACCAGTGAAGATATGGCAGAGGATAGAAAATAGTAGAGATAACTCATAATAATTTATCACTTCAACCCAGAAGTGATAAACTAGGGACGGTAAACAAAGATGATGGCAACAACAATGATGCATTTTACACCTTGTTCCTAATTAGAAAAGCTATCCTGAGGGAGGAATAATGGAGTGTAAAAAGATGGAGACCATTCTGACTCATATAGAGTACCATCACAGAAATTCGAATTGTGCAATCACCAATTTGGTTGTGGTGTTCAGAACAAACAAAGAGAAAAATAACTCCATGCCAAAATTTAGCATTTTTCTAAGGATACATTTTTAGTCTTGGTTTCTCAGATGATCTCAACAATTCTTATAAGTTCACAGATGACAAATATTAGTTTTTGCATTGTCACAATTGCCACTCTATTATTTATGACTGAGATCAGGAGTCTGCGGTGTATGAACCAGTTGTATGGATGAGATTCTCTTTAGAAGAAAGCACTGAATTTCTGTTCTCTTGAAGGGTTTCAGAAAAGGGTTGGTGAATGGCAAATTTTGCAAGTTCTCTCTTTACTTTTGAGAAATATTCTCCATAGCTTCATGGGCTTTCACTATTATAAATCAGATAGCTTGTATAGTTAAATGTCAAGATGCATGCTTACATTTAACCATATTTGTTGGAACTCTTCAATAAAAGCACAGCAATGTGTATCGATCTTTGTTGCCTGTAAATAAGATTTCTGTCACAGAAAACACTGCAGAATTCTGCAGTACTCAATTTTAAAATAAACCTTCGACTACATTTTAGTGGGACATGTGTGCACCAAGTAAAATTAGCTGGGGGCCCTCTATCAGGACAACATTTTAGCCACCACTTCAATTTTTTAGCCATACCCCTAAAAAGTTAACTAAAACCTTGTCTTAGATTCTATTTTAAAAGCAGAGAGAGTTTTTTTTAGATTCACAATTAAAACTTACGATTTTCCACGAGTAAAATGGACTCTGTAAAGAAGCCTCTTACCTTAACAATAGGTTCCTCAGTAGTGGGATCTAAGTAGTGCTTAGCTCTTTCTGATTCTTCGTTTATTCTTGCTTCAACCTAATATCAAACCATTGTTCTGTGATTAGTGATTGAAAGCAGGCTTTCATTGGAGATGGAGGTAATAAGATGCTTTGGTTCATGCAGTAATGAACACAATAGAAAACATTTTATTCTTTATGCAAGCCCTTTTAACACGAATGTGAATGTTGTTATACACCAACAATCAAAGTCCATTTTTCTCGTACCCTTATTGAATGAGAGGACGTTACGTGTCTGTGAACAAGTTTTGCCGTTTCCCAACAAGCAAGCGGTCAGTGGACAACAATATGTTATGGACCAGTAAATAACAAAACTGAAAGTTAATTGTAATTCAGTGTCATTTCAGAGGTTTACAAAACACAAGTTTGGATAATAAAAATTTCTTCATCAAAAGCTACTTATTGTTTTTCTTTAATAGTTCGTATAAAACAAAACGCTTATTAACATAGCCTCGGGAAAGCAGTATGTTTTGTGGTCCCAAGACCACCAATGTTTCCTGAAGCTCTGCCATCGACATCGGCGGCCTCAGGACCACAAATCATATTCATCTGTTTCCTTTGGTCTCAGTTAATAAGTGTTAATTAAATGATTCATTTTGCTGTACAATTTTCATCTCCTTTGTAATATATTTTTTCAATACTTTTTGCAGTGTAGTAACTGAATGATAACTGTTCTAAAAATAGCATTGAAATCAAAATTCACGGTTTTCTAGACATAATTCATCTACTAGACTTTGAGATATTGCCAGGTTATTATAATCAAAGCTTTCATTTGCATAATATTTTGATAAACTGCATTTGAAAAGAAATTGTGGTTACACAAGAAGGCACTGCCCTAACATTCTACAGTTGGTATGCAATGATCAATGCCTGTGTTCCAGTTCTCATAAAATAATGTGGCAAATAAAACACCATTTCTTTTGTTGTGTTTTGTTCTGCTTTAAACTCACATTACCTTAAGTGTTAGAGGGTTTATTAAATAAAGTGTGCAGTACAGTACCTTTTGTATATAAACTGAAGCACTGTTCTCTGCCAAAAACTTTTGACCTTCCATCTAAAAATTGATAAAAATTAACATTATTATCAATAGCTGAAACCAGTTAGGCATTGGTTAAAGATGATCAATCTTTGCTTAATGATTTAAAAACGTCTGATAAGTGCATAAGCAAGAAAGTACAAGCACTATTAATCATTTTAATCAATTTTACATTAAAACATTTGATATCATTGTAAGTTGAATACGAAAGTACTGTTTAGAGCTTTTAGTTACTCTGACAACCTAAAACTTACAGAATTAACCATAGCAGATTTTTTAATGTTTCTAGAGCTTTATTCAATATTCCTAAAAAAAAGTCATACCTTGATCCTTTCCATCAAGGTTGATAACATCATATGAATACATTTTTAACAAAATTGTTTCAAAATTATTGGTTTGAATAATGTGGAAAATTGGGTAGTAATAGAAAGACTGCTAGCTAGTTGTGGTCATAGAATGTTAAGATACATGTCAAGAGTAAGATGACAGAAGATGTGGAGTGGAAAAAACCCAGGGGGGTACTCTATCATCTTACATCTATCATCTTACAACTATCATCTATCTATCATCTTACATCTATCATCTTACATTTATCATCTTACATCATCTTACGTCTATCATTTATCTATCATCTTACATCTATCATCTTGGAGTGGAAAAAACCCAGGGGGGGTACTCTGTCATCTTACTCTTGAGTAAGATGACAGAGTACCTCCCTGGGTT
>JAOBAY020041858.1:0-13868 GCA_025331085.2 Zoanthus sociatus
CCCCCCCCCCCCCCCCCCCCCCCCCCCCCCCCCCCCCCCCCCCCCCCCCCGCCATCGTGAGAGGCGCAGTTGATAAGATCTCTGCCTTCCGACTAAACTGTCCCAAGTTCGATCCCCGGCACTGTCGATATTTGAATATTTAATTGTGCGACTTCTTTTCCGCTGTCACATCGATTTCGCTAGGTAAATTTCAACCCGTGCATGAAAATATTTGAAGCGCCTTGTTGGATGTTAAGTGCTTCCGACACGTGTGGAAAAGTGTCGGTTGCTTTCACCGATGTATAGGCGAATCTTTGCTGACGTCATTGTTTACATTCTGCTTCATTAGCATACAACTCTAGGTAGCTTACGAACAAAGATAAATAAGATTTAAGTTGAAAACTTGAGAAAGCTTATCGAATCAACAAAGAGATTTTCACGCATTTCAAGCAGTTTGTAAAAAGATATGGCGGTTCCAAAGTGCTCAAAACAGCTTGGTGGCAAAACTGCTAATGAGCCATACATTGTCTGTAAAATCTCAATTAGATTAAGCATATCACTTTTATATTTTCAGAAGATTTTATTTTTTTACAAAACACTCAATATACAGTGCTTCAGTTTTTGTAACCTTATTAGAAACTGGCGCACATATGCTAATGAAGGGAAAAATGTAATCAAAGATCCGCCTATAGCTGGTATCACAGCCACCATAAACAAACTTATAAACTACACGCGACTGGGACAGGGTCAGAAGTCATTTTTTTTATGATTCAAATGAGTCATTTTAATCTCGGTCTCACACATCGAACAGATTATTTGTTTTAAATTTAAAACATAGAAAGATTTTGAGTTACTGATCCTTGCACAGGACAGAGAAGAAATTACACATAATAGAAACATTCATATTTTTTAGTTTTCTCTTTATTTGCGAAACAGACATCACACACAGATCAGCAAAAGACATAAGTCAGTATATATATGTATAAAACCTTTAAGATAAACTTTTAAAAATATCTTTTCAAGCTTGAAAATAAAAATCGAAACAAGCAGGTCTCTTCAAGCACTATGTATTCCTTAAAGGAGAACTGAATGCTAAATTAAAACTAACCTAGACTTGTTTCAACCTAGTGGTAGAGTAGATTAACTCTGAAGTTTTTTTTAATTAGTCAAATCGCATTGAGAAATAAAATATAGAAACGAAGAAACTCTCTCGAAAAGGTTTATACCGTGGATGCTAATGACATTGTCAGCGGTATGTTATGACGTAGTTTATAATATTAAGAGCTTAAATATGGCAGTGTGCTGGGAAATCTCGATATTTTTTGGGCAATCTATGTCTTGCGAAGTTTTTTTTTCTTTAATAGCAGCCAAAAGATGCACAGTAACCATGTTTTTCCTCGTTTTAATCATTCTAGTATTGTAACTTATGTCATAAACTACCGCTGACATAACACAGTGAACCGCCGATTAAATTTGTACTAGTACAGAACATCAAATTTCTCTGAACTGCTTGGCTAACAGCTTAAAAAAAAACTTCATATAGTTGTTATACTTTGCTTAAATGTTCAAACCATGAAAAGTATTTTTTTGGTTCAGTTCTCCTTTAAGCCAAATAGTCTAATGACTCACAATGAAATTGAATTATGGTCAAAGATTGCTCAACTAAGCAGGAACATCTGATTATGAACCGTACTTGTTATTCAAATACTTTTTTTCCTTTGTTTTCTCAGACATAGCACATCATGGTAATTTTAACGCATAAAAATAGCTATTTTTGGTACAGTTCTTTCCCAAACCCTGCCATCATAGTTTCCCCGAGCTCCGCAGGTCATAATAAACTTGAACTCTGTTAAATTCCACTGCCACTTTCACGTTTGTGGCTGAAAAACCCTATTTCTATAATCATCTCTGCATAACTAAATAGAAAATTTTACTATACGCTATAATAATAATAATTATATTCTCTATTTGGCTTTTTTAATTTTAACAACAAAAATCCCACTAAGACCAAAATACATTGCTGTGACTAAGAAAAGTATGATGTATCCCAGGCCAATATCACAGCGATATCTCTCAAAGACATCGATTATTACTCCACCGATAGGCGTTGCGATTGCTTGGGGCAATACAAGGGCCTGGGGAGAGAAATAACAACAGTTAGACGCAAGCCGGAGAATCTGTAACTCGATCCTTAATCAAACAGAATCCACTAACCACCAACACAATATAATTAAAATACAGTTAAACCCCAATAATTCGAAGTGTCAAGGGAAACGAAAAATACTTCGAATTAGCGGGATTTCGAATCATCGGGGTCAACTATAAGTACACCAGTTTCACCCTTGTATACCTCTATTTAAACTATTATCACAATATATAGATGAACAATTTGTTGTCTCAGATTGTTTTTAATATGTTTTTTCGTTTTCGCCAATAATTGAAACAGTTTTTCAGAAATTTCTCAGTGAAAGTCAAACATTGTTCAACCACTTGTTGTCGCTAAATGTTGTTAGTCACTCTCTTGAACAAAACAGTTTTTTAATTATTCAAACTAGAACAAAGAAAAGGGTTTAAAAACTCTTAGGGAAAAAAGCTATCAATGGTAAGCTGCATCTAAGGTCTATACGAGTGTTTTTCTCGATAGTGTACGTGAGTTGGTTCAAAAAACAGTTCCTGACTGAATTGATTGGATAAAAGCATTGTTAATTGTGATGTAACACCGTCTGTTGTTTTCCATTCAGCTTGGCATTTAAACTTCGAATTATCGGGGTAAAATCAAGTCCAAGGCGACAGAAATTATTTCGAATAAGCGTGGACTTCGAATTATCCGAGTTCGAAATATCCGAGGTAAAATGACTCAAAAAAAGTAGGGCAAAACCAAGGGGAAAGAGTTTTACTACGAATTAGCGGGGACTTCGAATTGTCCGAGTTCGAATAATCGGGGTTCAACTGTATTCTCTATCAACTAAAATGTGAATGATTCAAACAAATTTTTTCAAATATTAGTTTTACAAAAACAAATACATACCATATTAACACACTTTATTATCTAGCTTTACTAAATTGGTTGAATCCTGACAAAATAAAACAACTAGAATGACAGATCATTTTGTGACCTCGCAAAGTTGCGGTTTCTGTTTTAAAGAGTTGTCACAAGCAGCTTATTTTTAATTACTTTTGGAAACAAAGAAAAACTTCTTTGTCTAATCCAGGATTTTTATGGACCATGGGCTAAATTCAAAAACTTGCCCAGTCTGGGATTCTTTTTCAGCGATCCCAGGACTTTTCATGATATTCAAAAACCGTGGCAGTCCTGTATCTAAGGGTATTGATAGTAATTACATACTCCAAAAAAAAAAAAACATAAACTGATTTAATGCGTTGCCATATTTTCCTTAGTACCTTCTGTACAACCAAACAGCTCAATCCTCATTCCTATGTAACCATGCCATGTTCGTGGGTTTACGCGCAATGCACGAGCAATTATTGGAAGATCAATCTTGATATACTTCACTCCATAGTTATTGGTGTTTGCTAAAAATTCCTGCAGGATATAAGTTGCAAATAACAATAAGCAATGATCATAAAATATGATAATAACAATAAGGATTTTCAGTCTTCAAGATGCCAAGCAAAATGAATGGACACATTTTCAAGGACCACGACCCAAATTCAAGGACTTTCCAGGGCCTGTAAATTCCAGTACTTTCAACGATTTTAAGGACTGTGGTAACCCTATAATTTATGGGGCCTAATCAACTGGTTCAAAGTTATAAGAAATAGATACCAAACTAGGTAAAAAAAAACCCTAATGCTTAAGGGTTGGGGCTTAAATCACAAGTACAAACTGTACATGGGTGTTAGTACCATTCTGCAATCGCTGGAATAGAAACGAAGGCAAGGTCATGTTGGAACAGTAAGTTTACTGCAACTTACTAATACAAGAAACAAATGTTTAATCAAAAATTAGAATGAATAACACCAATCATTTGTACTCTTCAAGACATACAAAAGGAATGGTCACTTTATGGGGTTTCATCAGCTGGTTCTGAAGTTAGTCAGAATGAATAACAATCATTTCTACTCTTCAAGACATACAAAAAAAATGGTCAATTTATGGGGTTTTACCAAAATAACACCAATCATTCCACATTAGTTACCAGATTCCATATCAAGATTTTCAATGACACCAACCGCACTACACCGTGTTCACAAACAGGAAAAAAGTAGCGATTTTTAGGAAAAGAGTAAGCCCTAAAAGTAAGGATTTTTAGGAAAAGAGTAAGCCCTAAAAGTAGGGATTTTTAGGAATGACTAAGCTCTAAAAGTAGGGCTTTTTATGGCATTGCCGGGTTTCATGCCAAGAGAGCCTGGGTACAAGTCCCGTAATTCTAATAATTACTAAATATGACTGATGTAAAAAGAAAGACCACACTATAAATAGCAAAATCCCAAAGTTTAAGGTTAAACGGATCAATAGTTAACAAAATATAGCTGTTTTGAGATACAAGAATTTCTAAAGAAATGTATGGCTTCCGGAGACTTACGTGAAGAATTGTCCTCAAACTTTGGGATTTTGCTATTTATAGTGTGGTCTTTCTTTTTATATTAGTCATATTTAGTAATTATAAGAATTAAGGGACTTGTTTCTAGGCTCTCTCGGCATGAAACCCGGCAATGTAACTTCGTACGTGTCTTGTATAGAATTGCCCCTGCAAAAATTGGCTGCGGGAAGCCATATGGAGAACAAACTAATTTATGCATAGAATTCTCGATCTCGGTCGCCCTGCACAAGATTAGGTTGTGTTCTCCTTCGTCAAACGCGATAATGCGCCAGATAAATGACTAAATTTTTATTGATATATTACGTTCCTTTGCAACAGTTTGGTATGAAATACAAAGCTGTGTGTTTCTTCAAATGTATCATTTTCTATGAGTAATATACTGTAAATATTAAACGTCTAAGACTCATCTTTTTATTCAAAATTTTAAAGGCAGGCAACGCTACAAGGTGTGTTACTGGCGGGTTGTTTCTTGTTTATATCTCGATCAAAGGTGAGTAAGGGAAGTCTTTCGTGATATATAACAATTACTCGCCTCAGGCAAAGTGAATATCTGGTGATTATTCACAACCAGATATTCAATGAGCCTAAGGTGATAATTATTTTAGTAAAATTACTTAGGATTTGTTTTTAGAGACATTCTGTCAAATAAAAGAAAATGTATGTAAAACTGCATTTGTTGTTGTCATTTGCTCAGTCACGCGTATCGATATCTGAAGCATTTCCACCCAGAGTTTTATCTTTCACCAATTAGCACAGTTGTCATAATAGATAAATACTTTATTTAACGTCAATTGCGAATGAAGGGGTTGCCCATCTTCCTAGCCAGAGGCTAATGTTTAATTGCTCGACGGCTCAGATCTTGGCGTGAAAGTCGAATTTGCAGAGGGAGGAAAACCGGAGTATCTGGAGAAAAACCCTCAGAGTCAGATTGAGATCAACAAATCTCAGCCCACATGCGGAGCCCAGGAATCGATCCTGGGTCGTAGAGGTGGGAGGCACAACTGATGACCACTGTGCCAACCTGACTCCCCTAAATTAATCAACATGACATGAGTAAGGAATAAAGAAAAAATCTAGGCACTAGGCAGGTACTTTATCCACTGAGCTATGAGAACTCAGGGAGAGCAAGGTCATTAAACTGAGTTTACATGTGACTTGCATCCAGCATTTTGATAGGACCAGCATGTCAAAGTCACTGTGGGTAGGTAGTGATAAGAGAAATAAAAGTGGTGAATTTTCATTCGCAGAGTGCTGAGATACATGGCAGTGAGATGGCAAGATGGGAGGTCTAGCAGTGAGGTAGCCGAGATGCATGGAATTGAAGATCTTTCTGTTAAGTTGAGGCACAGAAGACCGAGATGGTTTAGACATGTGAAAAGGAGAGAGGGGAGTGTGTTGGGGGAGGTGGGGGAGGTGAGAGTTGGGGGGTGACGGCTGGCAGGAAGGCTGTGATTGTGTGATGGAGGAAATGAACTTTTTGGGAGTGGAGGAGCATGTGGTGCAGGATTGATGGATGTGGAGGGCAGTCATTGTGTGATGGAGGATATGAAGTTGTTGGGAGTGGAGGAGTATGTGGTGCAGGATTGATGGATGTGGAGGGCAGTCATTGTGTGATTGATATGAAGTTGTTGGGAGTGGAGGAGTATGTGGTGCAGGATTGATGGATGTGGAGGGCAGTCAGTGTGTGATGGAGGATATGAACTTGTTGGGAGTGGAGGAGCATGTGGTGCAGGATTGATGGATGTGGAGGGCAGTCAGTGTGTGATGGAGGATATGAACTTGTTAGGAGTGGAGGAGCATGTGGTGTAGGATCAACGGATGTAGAAGGCAGTCATCCCCCATCCAACCCCATCCTATATATAACCACCTCTTTATTTATCCTTCATGCATTCACTCCTATGAAGGACTCCAGTCCGAAATGTCAATTTAAAAATTATTCTTCACTACAGTGTAAAGCCCTGGGTAAACGGAGTCACAAGTAGACGCAAGTTCACAACTTGCGTCTACTTGTGACTCCGTTTGGCCAGGCCTTGCGTGCACTTGCATTGACTTGCGCTCACTTTGGTTGAGATCAAATTTTCCCACAAGTCAATGCAAGTTTTTCACCGTTTGGCCACCCAACCCAAGTCGGTTGACATCAATTCGTTGTTACAGCAACCTATAAGCCTATGAAATACAGGATAAAGTCTGTGATCTTTAATAAATATTGGGACCTTGCGAGTCTGCTTGGCCATCCAATGGAAGTCTCTATGCAAGTTCAACTTGTGGCTACTTGCAAATACTTGCAAGTCCGTTTGACCAGGGCCTAAAATTTATCCTTTTTTATCAATCCCATCCTAGATGGGAAAATGCGAACGTTAAACGAGAATGATGATGATGAGATGTTTGATACAGGTGCTTAATTTCACAATGGGTAAAAAACATTTTTTAAAAGGAGTGTGCTGCAACAGCAATACCTTGCCAAGGCAATTCTTTGAAATCAGAAAGTTCTGCCAAATAGTGATGTTAGTACTGATGATGAAACTCTGTATAATAAGGTTGTGAATAAATAATTTCTTCTACTTCTTCTTACCTTCTTCATCACTGCTGTTTTCACCATAAACTCCAAGTAAACCAATTCCTTTGAGAATTTAATATAAGAAAGTTAACCTCAATTATTATTAAAATCAACTAAAACCAAAACTAGGCAGTAAACTGTTGATAAAATAAAAACATTAACACTAGTTTAAAAAAAAACAATTAATGTCTGCAGATACTTTCTTGGTTGAGAATCCATAATATTTGAGTTTTGCATTCAAAATGCAAGTTAGTACTAAAGAAATATACTACAGTTGTAGTAAATATCAGTGTAATTACTGACTGGAAAAGCAGAACTTTTTATAGAAATTGTGTTAGACTAGGTCAGGCAACCTTTCACTGCATGGACACAGCTGATCCACCTTCACAAGAAAAAAAAAACTATTGACCAAGGTTTTTAAGAAAAGTAATATCAACACACCAAAAGCTTTCAAATGATGATAATGAAAAAATTCTATGATCGGTAACAAGCTATGATTTCAACAGAACATATAAAATAATTTTCTAAACCATATAAGTTCAACAGACTTTACCTGTAACACTGTTTGGGTTCACCTCACGCTTGACAGAAACCGCTCTTGAAGGAGCTGTGGGATTACAATAAAAGTAATAGTCAGATGAGTACAATGAACAGATAAATCACAAGAATCAAATGAAGGAAAAATCAACTTCAGTTAGGTAATAAAACATGTTTTATATTCCTTTATTGCCGAGGCAAACATTTTGGAGGATTTGAGAGCAGATCAATAAAAACCTGAAACTGTTCAGCTGCTCAATAATTCTCACAAATTTTGCCAAGGTTTTCACCAGGCAATGAAAGCAAGGGAACATATTTTATTTCTTTTATAAAATTATTATTTTACATCTTAACAAAGAAAAATGCAATATATGTCAAATCACATAATTATGTATGTCTTTAATTGCTTTGTTCAAGAAACTGTAATTCTCACATTTTTGAGACTGTCAACCATATTGCACACACCAATTTCACGCTTTACAAGCCTTTCCCTGAGAAAAATAGCAGGCATGCCGAAAATAGCACACCTCGGTTCAGTTAGGCGTGTGGTGGTGTGTGATTTTATTTTTACAAGTATAACTATATATTTCAAATGCAAGTCTGATACTTACAAAATATAACTTGGAAAATGCTTTCCATTTTATCTGTTAAAACATGTTATTGACAATAAAAACTCACACTGCACACAATTGATGAAACCTTATTAAATGACCATTCATTTTCTTTGTTTTTGTAAGTATAGGCTAGAAATGTCTATGGTTCTGACTAGTTCTGAAGTTTTTATTTTTTAAGAAAATTAAAATTTTTGACTTTAAAAAATCTAGCATGTAAAGGGTTAATTTACAGTGCCGTTAGTGGAAGTGTTAAAGAACATGACTGTTTCAATTTTAAAAATCTTTTATTGGAAGACACACTTCATTCTTGAAATGGTTATTGTTTAAAACACTATTTTTAAGCAAGTCAACATTTTTTTAGATGTATTATTTTTTGAATATGATGTTTAGGAGTGTGATAAATCGCTCGCCTTAATGCATTTACGTGTGTACTGAGGTGTGCAAATGAATTTTGTTCAGATTAGTTTGGGCAGCTTCACCCTAGACGATTATACCACAGGCTAGTTAAGGTTGTACAAGAAGGTGCTATCTAAACTTGGCACTAAAAAGTTTCATTTATAAAAAAGTAAAATAAATATGCCTACTTTCATTATTCTCTCTCCTGGACACTCTATCAATCTGGAGAACAGCTCGTCGTCTTCCAGCTTGAGCAGCCAGTTGCTTTTCTTTATAGCGTTTCCCCATTATGAGGCCTTGTGTCCATCTAAATCAGTTCATTGATGAATCATAAAAATTACGAATTATTACTAATTACTAATAGTCATTGAATATAATTTGTCAGGGCAGTGTACATTGCTAGTAAAGTTTTGATTAAGCCTAAATTGTTCTGACATGATTGCTCACCCAAATTCTTTATAATGAAATATGTACAGAAGGTTTTAACCAGAAATACTTTTACTGTATTCTTCATTAATGCTGTCTTAAAGTTAGTCTTGTTCTGAAACATTTCATGGGCAGGCAAAGAAAAAAATTGTTTTAAAAACTACTGCCAACAGGAAAAGTAGCAGAGGTGATACATGGGTAAATAAAGTTAATATTATTTTATATAATGCATCAAACAAGCATTTTAAGAACTAATTTTATTAATATGCATTTTATCTATTGTCCAACACCCCAGGAACCCACTCACATATTTTATTGATAGGGGATGGTGGGAAGACTCTAATTAAGATTCATGTTTTATAACCAAAAAAAACCAACAGCAGAATTTAATTTGTCTAAACAAGAATATCCCTATTTTTAGCATACCCAAAAAAACCCTCAGTGTTCTGCAAATTTTATCAATTATCTTCTGGAAAGCAGCCCAAAAAAATGTCGGTGTCTTTTAATAAACCTGAAAAAAATTTTGGCCAAACTTCCAGACCAAAAATATCCTTGAGACTTAGATCCCATTGTCAATAAAAATGCAAGTTGGCCCCTGGGATCTGCACAACACGATAGTTTTTAAAAAAATTATTAAATGAAAATCATAAAAATTTGATAACAAATTTCCCAAATTTTTTTTAGACCAATTTTTACATATTAAAATTCAGCTTGGGTTCGATCCATGGCTTAGGTGAATAAAACACAAAAGAAATAAACTATCCTTTCACCAAGGCCTGCTTGGATTTCCTTTATTTTTTCCATTAAGCCTCAGACCCAAACTGAGTTGACAATAAAAAGTTGACAATAAAAAGTTGACAATAAAAAGTCAAAAGAATACAAATTCGGTAGCAGATAAGCAAATGACTAGTTTGGACACATGACAATAAACTTTTTTACATAAAAGTAACAATTCAAACAAATCTTTTAACTTAGAAGTTTAAGAGGCTTGGAGCGGAAAAATTCTTTGAAATTTAATGATTAGTTTGAGGGTATTAGCACATTTATACATTTATACACATTTATACTTATACTTTTGGAAATATAGCTCAAGATTCAATTTTGGCCTTTAGCTTTTAAAAATAATGATTTCCGTACTAATGCGTACTTATTTGTGCATACAGTTTCATCGCCTACATTGCTATAGAAGTTAGGGTCTGGGTAAGGGTTAGTTTGCATTATTTAACAATAGTATGTGCCAGGACGGAAATGTTACCAAAGGTTTTCCTGAGTTTTGGCCACGAGGTATGAAGTATGCAAATTAACTAAAAAACTCCACTTAATTTTTACTAAAATAGCAACTAAATTACATTTACCTATGTCGTGGTGATAATGCTCCTCTGCTGAACTCCCCAACACATAAAAGACTTAATAAATTTCTATAAAAGCGTGACAATTTACTTCACCCTGAATAAACAACATGGTGGACTGTTGGACAGGCTCAGTTTTTCCTTTTCGGTCAGCGGTAAAACATTTATCATTTACTATGGGGGTGCTAGAGGGTAAGAAACTTTTAAATTATTTTTCTTTGACATTTTACCGATGGCATACAGTAAGTTCAGTAATATATTAATAGAGGTAATAGTTTTAAAATATTTTAAACCATATAGCAAAACTAATGATTATTTAAGCTAAAGAAAAACTTGAAAAAATTAGAACTTGCTTTTTACAAATGGTTCCCGACCCCTCCCTGGTTTGCAACTTGCCTATGTCACTGATCTGTTGATTTGACGCGAGCGAGGAATGGCCGCCCAAACATGATCATGGTTGTTCATGCTGCTAGATCAGGTAAACAATCGTATATATCTTTTGTGCATTTCATAATGACCACAAAAAGATGCTAAACCTTTAAAGAATGTCTGTTGTATATTAGAACTGGTTGTTTCGTTGTAGTTCGTAATTTAAACCATGACCATTTACCGGAGACAAAAACTTTAGTCTTAAGTCCAGAAATAAGTTTATGATTAATTGTGTCACAAGCCTATTTGTTCTCATAAAACGCGATGAAATCGCTATTGATAATTTTTTTTAATTTTGAAGAAAAAAAATTGTTTTTTGAAGTGAAAAGTATATGTTGTGCTTGCGATCATTTCATAGAACTAAATTTATTATTAACATCGGATCATTAACAAGTAATTAACTGCGCCTTTAACATGACTAATAATGTTAGTAAACTTGTTTTGCCACATAATTAGCGGGTGCGGACAATTTTTATGCAGGATCGGAGTTGTAAAGGATCGTTTAAAAAACGAGCATCGCAGCAAATCGATCAAGTGACTTAAACGATACTTTAAATTGAAAACATTATCCATCAGGAAAATAGATACGTATACAATTAAATGTACTTGCTTCACAATTTTTGTCACTGTAAAGACTCCGACCGTTTAATTGCAGTCCAGAAGTCTCTGTTGTCTTTTGAAGAATCACAGTTTACATTTGCTTAGTTTGGACTGCAACCTGCCAGTCTTCATGGTGTGATAAAGATTCAGAGGTTGCAGGCAAAACTTCAGTTTTTCCAGTGACAAATATCATGAGAATTCAAACTGGTATATTTAAAATGCTACTATTATCAAATTTCAAATTTCTTTCCTTTCAGGCTGATTTGAAAATATTAAGGCTCAGAAGAAATATGCTTTCTTCCGTTTTCAAAAATCTTTTTGGTTCCAAAGATATTAGCATTTTAAATTTGGCTACCATTGTTTCAAAGCATGACTTGATGAATTCATATTTTTTTCTCAACAAATTAAGTGTTAGAATATTTGATTGTCTATATTTCTGTTGGTCTTGCACTAAAAATTCTATCAAACTTGCTATGGTTAAAAAACTCACTCTTCCTCATGATTTTGTTTACAGTAATTTGTTGCCATGGCTATAGCCTTGAATCCAGACCACTCCTACCCAAAATTTAGAATATGCTATATCTTATGAATAAATCAATTACCGCCTACATTGCCTTGTTATATCAATTAGCAGTAGCTTTCTGTTAGTAATATAAGAAGCAAATTTGTTACTTTTTAAATCTGGGCAAGAAAATTCTAGAAATCCTTAAATCATCTGGAAAGCTTGGAAACTAAATGGTTGTCATGGCAATGGTGATTGACAGGTCACATCAATCTGTACAAGTCAAGCATTCATCCTGCCAAGTTTTACCACCCGCCACTTATTAATTTTAGAGATATACACCTCTAAACACATCTATCAAGTTGAGAGTATGACATTCTCACCCATGCTAATTTGCATATCATTCTTACCTCAATTCTTGGATTACAATCATTCGCAAGAGACACAAAAGACAATAGACATATTAGCCATGTTGGAGTCCAAAAATAAAAGAAATAATCAAAATTCTTTTGTTAAGTGTCATCCAACATAGCCGCCATAATGTCAGGTGAAACCCAGCAATAACTTTTGATCGAATAGAGCTTTTGAAAAATAGAAAACATTATTGTTCTTGTTTTGCAAAGCTGCCCAACATATCAAGAATTGATAAAGACTGGAGACTTCAACATTTGATCATAGTGGCACTTTAACTATTTAATATTAATAAAAGAAATATAGTATTATTACCAGCTTTATTTTTGTTGTGGTCATATTTTCTGATTAAGAATAATTATGGTTGTATTATTAGTGATAATGCAGTCGGTACGGCGACAGAAAGCATCACTTCATTCTCCCAGTAAACAGCCTATTAAGTTAACAAGAAAGTCACCAGCAAAAAAACAAGCAAGCAAAAATTCTGTTCAAGCCTCAAACTCTGTCAAAGCCAGAAAAAAGTCAAAAAAGGTCAAGAAGAGCCAATCAGACTCAACACTTACACCATTATTCAGAAGGTTAACAATTACACCAAAGCCGCCGACTTCAAGAAGACCTAGCACTTCTTTTTCATGCAACTTTCCTTCTGGTACAAAGCGAGGCTTCTGTACTGCTGCTGCTTCAACCATTGAAGATATTGCTGATCTACTCAGAGAGGAGAAATTCAAAAATATTATTGTTATGGCAGGTGCTGGTATCAGCTGCCCAAGTGGCATACCAGACTTTAGGTCGGTGCTGTTTTATAGCTTTTTAGTATTGTTGGAAAATTTATGCTGTGTATTTTATTTGGTTTAAAATGAAAAATTTCATATTTACTTTATATTCTATAAAGACTGATGTTTGTATATATTACAGTAAACAATTCGTTTTCCTCTCAAGAGATAAAAGGCATTTACCTTAATTAGTAAACTATAAAGTAGAACTTAGAACTTAGAACAGATACACCCAAAGTAGATTTCTCTAATACTGGCCGAAGCAAGAGTAGCAAGAGTTAATGCCGCATTTGCTAATCAGTCCTGCACTGCAGAAACTAGAGGACTGGTATACATAGCTTATTGACTTGCCTAATGATCTCCAATAAAAATCGTAGAATTATATTTAAATTATTACTGATAAAAATATTTAAAAATGTTTTTGTTATGGATAAAAATAGGTATGTTTTTATTGATGTTAAATAAATTACGTTCTAATATTATTTAGCTAACATTTTTTATCAAAATATGATTATCATCATGCTAACTAAACTCACATTTTAGTTGTGATAATGATGATAGTCATTCAGTGGAAATAGTTATTAACCCTTTACATGCTAGACTTTTGAAAGCCAAAAATTTTAATTTTCTTAGAAAATAAAAATTTCAGAATAAGTCAAAACCATTGACATTTCTAGATTATACTTGCAAAGACATAAAAAATGAATGGTCATTTAATAAGGTTTCATCA
>JAOBAY020041898.1:0-13863 GCA_025331085.2 Zoanthus sociatus
CCCCCCCTTCGGGGAGTGGCTTCACCTGAATTGTTCTTCAATTGGTACAGAATTTAATGGAGCCAAAACCAATTGTAGAATTGCACCCAATTTAGGTATCCTGCTGATGAACAGTAAACTTTTTTTTTCAGCAGCCTTCTAGTTATGTCTGTTCAGATATGTATATAATATATAATATATGTATTCGTTATAACGGGGACTTGTTATATCGGGGTTTGTTTTATCGCGTGGTACCATTGTTTGGCGATCCCACTGGTTCGATTTATAACGCAAACAAACTAACAAACAAACTAAGAGCATGCTTATAAAAAGAAATTACGCGATGATAAGCTAAAGTTTTTAGAGTAACAAAAGCTTCTTATGGTCATGTAAAATAAAATACCACAAGAAGTGTTAAATATAGAATTATTTAGTATTCATCTAGCTATAGATTAGATGAGATAAATTAAGTACCTGCTTTCCGAGCCCGTAACTTAAGGTATAAGACAGCATTGCCAGATCGTCAAACAATCGCAGAACCACGCGGGACTCGCTCAGAGCATCACCAACTCTTAACAACTTTTGCGCCAGATGAACGAACCGCGTGTGTTGAATACTACCTCCAAGAAGAGTGCAAACATAACTGATTAGACGCATAACTTTGTCACGTCCTCTGTACGTCTCAAGAATACGCACAAGTTCGGTCATAACCCTCCCAAAGTTATTAACGTTCGCCATTTTGCCAGGACAAAGGCAATTTACCTCCAGGCGTACTACTTCACTACCGTGGAGGCCTTGAACGAGCGCCGTGAACGAGCACTTAGTCAACCTGGTACCCAGTGGTACGATTGGTACTTTGTCAACTCATCCTATATCCCCCTTCCTCCCCCCTTCCCCTTTTCTCCGCACAACGCCTCGAGCACTTTAGTTAATATTTCTCGATTCATTTTTTTCTTTAAAGGAAAAATTTAAACCAAAACCATATTTGTAACGGTGCCAAATCTGCCAACCATTTTGATAATAACCGTAAACCAAAGGCTGCAATGTGGGAAACAGTAATGACCCTTAAATCCCTCTAGTTAGAAAAACCAAATTAGTATTTTGATGCAGAAAACAAAAATCTATCTAAAAATGACCAATACCGAAAAAAACATTAACACTCTCCTCCAGCTCAGATTTGTTTTGACAATGCCCTTTGTTAAGCTTATTACTTAGTGATTCTGTATTTATTTTTTTCGTGAAATTTAACATGGATTATACAAGTGAAACTTTCCAGCTAATCATAAAATAGTATATAAAAATAACACTGTTCATCCAGATCTAACACCGTCACTCCTCAATTTATTAGCTGTGGCTATGCATAGTTTGACTTTCTTTTTTTGTTTTAAAGACGAACCCACATCAAGAGTCTCTGTTGCAGTTCAAAAGCCTTTCATTTTAGAGTTTTGACCAGAAACATTTTGATAGCTTTCCTATAAAACAGTTTAATTACGTACAAAAAAAAAACATTAAAGCAATATTAAGTAAATCTTATTTTGATATATCATTTGACAAGTTTAAGTTGAAATATTTTCTAACTTAAGGGGACTCTCTATCCTAAATTTTGGTGGATAGTGAAGGAGTTGAAAAAAGTATTTGAGTTAGAAGAATTTTGGGGATGACTGTCAAATCGTCCCCTAGACCAGGCGAAAGTACAACTTTCGTTAGGGGACGGTTTGGCGGTTCTCTATCAAATATTAACTCCAAAATTGAGTTTCAAACCTCACTAAAATTCCCCTAAACTCAAATTTATAAAGCTACATTTACAAAACCTATCTCTTCTCTCAAATCTCATCCAAAAAATCTCAAAATATTCCAGAGACTTCCTTTTTATTCAGTCTGTGATGTGATTATCGGATTTTTCACATTTGAAAATAATGACGGAGATATCATTAAAAATATCACTAAAAGTAACGAAAAAATGGTCTGAGGGTAGAGAGTGGCCTAAAAGTAAGACGACCTTTAGAGAGTTGGTTCGACGCCATCTTTTTTCTTGTAGCCTCGTTTTGAAGTAAGCCGGGTGCCTAAAATCGTATTTTATGCAGAAAGTTTAATACTTTTTCCTTTAGATTTTTTTATCTCTTTTTATTAACATTCACCAACAACAAGTTTTTTTATACAAATTAAAACTGTTAGTTTGAACTAGTCAAAGTTTTACAGTGACTTTACAAAACTTGCTTTTTTGTTACAAAGAAGTATTCACGTGAACTGCTTGTCATCTAAGGCCGGTAAACGTTGCTTTGCAAATAGGCAGATATATGAACACTAAAACGCTTGGATTAACCGTTTAAACAGGTGTAAATTTAATAGCACTAAAACCCGTTAATTAAATGGCTTAGAAGAATTGTTAATGTATCTTTAACTGAGCAAGTGAATGAGTGTAGAAATTGTTCTATGGGCAGATGCAAGATACAGCTTTAACTTTTAAACAATGGTTTCCCACCTGAGAAAAGGAAGAATTCAAGTGTTCTATTTGTTTGGTGCTGTCTTTGTGTAGCACACAAAGCCTGCTAAATATAGTTGTTCTGCATAAAAGCTCGTGTGATTGCAATTGATGTAGAGCCGAGAGCAGAGCCGCTTTATTGCAAGGTGTGGCTAATTATGAGTATAGAAAATAGTTACTCTTCATTCCAGCTGCTCTACTCTTCCGAAGAATATTAAATTATAATTGAAACTTTGTTTCTCTTTCAAGACACACTTCTTTGATTAATTATCTCTCTTTGCTTGAGAAGTTTTCAAAAGACACGTTTTTAACCCCACACCCATTTGGTTTTGTATCATCAGACAAATGCGAGTCTTGAGTCACCCATGATAGATATACTGTAGAAGTAAGAATAATCGTGTATTGAGCAGAGCTGTTTAAAATGTTTTTATAAATCCAGTCACTGGTTTTGAAGTATTGCATAGATTTTTTGTAACAGTATTAAAATGTTTCGCACCTTTTGAGAAAGGGTGCAATTGATTGGGAGTTGCATAATTAAGTAGTTCTCGTGTGCCCAATACTTTATCAACACTACAAGAAGATTCTAAAGCCAACAAACTAAATCTGTTTAAGTACAATTTTAAACGCTTTGGCAAACATTTTGTGCTTCAGTGGTTTAAGCTTCTCTTCTGCGCGTGGTGGTTATAGTGTTTGTACAGATGGAAAGGCACTACATGATTTTCCCTTGCTACAGAAAGAATCTTACTCAGCTCTAATCATTCTCACTATAAAATCTAAAAACAGATTATTGATCAAAAACTTTTTAGCTACCCAAAAAGTATAATTTATGATCTTTTGACGCATCTAATTTAGTTATTAAGATGCATGCAAAGCCCTACTGCATTGATATCTATTTGCACACAAAACACAAAAAGGAAAAATATTTTCAAAGCTTGAAAATAAAATGCGATTTCGCGGTTTCCAACTCTTGTAACATCATTTTTAAACCAACGTTATATATGTACTCATTTATGTATAAGTTTTTTGTCTTGAAACACAGTATTTCATTATCTGCGTAGTCAGTAATGCAAAAATCAGAGGCTAAAAATCTTAATCCTTAAATAGTGTAAGAGGCTGTTGTTTTGAACTTTGTCCTTGTTCAAAGCAAAGTCAACTTCTAATGTAGGTCTCAACTTGCTGAAGTGAATGTTCCAATTTCAGCATTGTTTGAACCTCTATTCTGCGATAAACTTCAGTACTTTAAAGCAAGTGAAAATTAAAAAAAAATTGTCTCATAAATTAGAATTTTTTTGTACCATACCAAACTTACGACCAAATCTCGATAATTGATTATTGACTAATAATGACAAAACTAAAAACATAACGGTAAACCGGCGGTGTTATTATAATTCTATCTTTTTAAAATTAAAACGGTTTTTGCTTAAATTTTTAATATATTTCTGTAATACTTTTTGTATTGTAACACATTTTTTGAAATAAACACAGTTTTGGCTTCAGTTGATTGTATTTTGCAAGAACCAGCCGGCCTAAGGTGTTTCAATAAATTTGTATTGTTTGAAAATTCATTATCAGTATAAATAAAAAACATTTTCGTAAAGAAAGGACTTATGTTCATTGTAAAAGCAAATGCTTGAATAATTAGCAAGAAACGTAGAGATGTTCTGATATAGAATAAGGGCCATTGGTCATTAACAATTATAGCTGATGTATTTTTCTCTTAGTCTTATGTCAATCATTTCCTTACATCAAAAAATAAACGCTTTTTTTTCTAAAGGTTTACAAAGTTTTAAAAGTTTACTTTTTGCTCAAAAATCAAAACACGGCGATAAATTTCTATAAAAACTACAAGCTACATAAGAATTAATCAAAAAAGTTATCTTTCTTTTAAAACAGCAGTCGAGTATTGATCTATTTTGCTCTTCCATCCCGTGACCTTCCTCAAAAGAGAATTTTTGTGGCTGTTCCTAATTGATTTTGTTCTTCAATGGAAACTCGTAATTATAAGCCATACCAAGAAACCTCGTCTTGTATATTTAGTAGAAACTAAAGTTGTAAACACGGTATACTCAAAACTGAACACAAATTAAATACACAAACCTGTACATCAAAATCGACATTAAATCTGTTTTTACTTTTAATGTGTGATATTTTTAAAAATATACATATACATCTCATATAATAATACATCCGCAAAACGCAAAATTCCAACGTTCCCTTAAAACTTTATCCGATCATCGGCCGATGTTGCAGATGCATTACACTCTTTCTTTTTATAAGAATACTTTTTTTCGGACCATGGCTGGATATTCTTATTTTTTGGCCAATCTTAGGCTGAAAATATTCTTACGAATATTCTTAGTTTCGGGAATATCGGTAACATGAAATTTCCGTTTGTAAAATGACTGTGGTATCGAGGAGCTTCAAAGGTAGTAGATCTGTGTATGGTTTTGCCATTTGGGATTAGAGTGTAATTGCAATACATGTAATCTGCCGGTAACGTTTTTTCTGAGTCTCGGCATTATTTTTAAAATATTCTTAAATTTTGGCCAATTTCAGCCTCAGTATTTTTATATAGTATAAATTCTTATCAGTAAAAAAAAGTGTATCGCGGGAGTTACGGTTGAATTTAATTTTATAATTCTGACAAAAAAACGTATTTAACCTTGTTTTACAGTTTGATATTGTCTCGAAAACAACTTTTTTAGGGTTGTCTTAATCGCTAAATTTAAAATGTCACGTTTTCAACTGCTTCTGATTCCGTGATCTTAGCGATATTCATTCGACATAACGCTAAGATTTTAGCTCCATAATTTAATTGAAATGCCGGAATTGGTTTTGCAAATGCTTCACTTTAGAATATATATATTTATAGATATAATTAGAAACAAAAATTTAATCTGGTATGATATTTAAAACTTTGAAACATATCAGCTAGTTTCTTGGTATTTCAACAATGTGTAGAATTGTTTAGGCTGGGTGCTTTTCAAGCCGCTTTCAAATATTACAAGTGAGTATGAACTTCGCATCTTCCATCATTCTTAATTAAATCTATTGTGGGTTTGGGAATTCTATGTATTCTTTCATTTTTTAATGCTATTAAAGTTTACGAAGTAAGATATATTAATGTATTATTAAATAATATTGTATAAAGCCTTCGAGATGGTCTACCGTATCTTCACTTCTGTAATGTGCTAATTCTTTTCAAGTCAGCTGATTTGATAATTAAATGTCACTTCCATGATCCATGAAACAGATTACAACGTCTTCGACGCTTTTTTATTCGCGATTTCTAACTTTTCGCCACTAATTGATTAAACATTAATAAACAAAATAGTACATAAGTTGTTAAAGATACAAGGGCGCTCCGCTAGGTTCACTTGTGAAAGATCTTCTCAAAATATATTAATTATTACTTTTCTTTTTCTTTTTGATGAATTGTGGCATATAAACATGTAGGAATTACTATAAAGGGTAAAGAGGTGGCTTGCTAATCCCCCTTTTTCGCAGCCAGAGGCTGAATTGCCAAGGACGCAGCTCAACGAGGTCGAACCGAAGGAGCTGTGCTGCCGTCTAGGCGCTCGGCCCCAGTACACAATCCATACATGACCTCGGAGCACAGTACTACAGCCAGATTTAATCAGCTGGAATTCGATTTTGCTGAGGGAGGAAAACCGGAGTACCCGGAGAAAAACCCTCGGAGTCAGATTGAGATATACAAATCTCAGCCCACATGCGGAGCCCGGGTGTCGATCTCGGGTCGTAGAGGTGGGAGGCGAGAGTGATGACCGCTACACCAACCTGACTCTCCCTTTATAGTTAATAGGAAATGCAAATGGTACAGTTGTAATTATTTTCGAAACATAAACCCCATTTACACAACACAACAGACAGCTAGGCAAGAATAAATGTTGGCAAGGTTGGAGAGGCAAGGATGGTTGAAATAGGACAACTTCCGGATGTTGTCCTAAAATCTAAAATGAATCTGCAAGGTAATCACAGTTTACACAGCCGAATTCATTCTTGCCTCGATGGAATTACACTTTTACCCTCGCCAAAATTGATCCTTGCCTAGCCGGTTTTTTCTGTAGTTTAAATGAGGTTATATTGTTCGACCAATCAGAATCGTGACAAATAAGGACAACGTAGACCTTGAACCAACATGGCGGCAATTTAAAAGCTTGTACCAGTTTTACGGCTCTAAAGCAGCAAAGTAGTACTAGTAAGAAAAGCGAAATAACCGATGCTAAATTACCACTTTTTCCCTTTTCTTTCAAGAACCAATTTATCAAAGAAATCCTTTTCTCATTTCGGTGCCAAAGTATGGAATAAGATACCTCAAAGAAATTCTCAAAAAAAATATTCAAAAAAACTACGCGCACAAAACTTCTAGAGCTCCGTTGCCAAGAAGACACCAACCTAAGTAGTTCCACCATTTTAGCAAATACTCAAAAAAACACTATACATAGCAATGTTGAAATTAAAAAAAAATTGTAAACCTTGTAATTTGCCAAATTTTGTTTAGTTATAGTTGACTTTAATCAACTTTATGTATTATTTCACAATTTTCTTGTCTTTTTTAAGTTTAAGCTTAAGAAAATTAGTGTCACTTAAATGTTTAAGTTTTAATACATCTAGCTTGCCTAGACTAGCGCAGCTATTTGCAGGCTAGATTTAACAACACAAATATTAATGTATTAATTAAAATGGAAAATAAAAAAATGAAAAAGTGTAACTATCAGCCATAACGGCTGGTAAGTTTCCTCAATGTTATATTCTTGATGAGATTGACGCTTTTAAAAGTTTCTGTTTCAGATATCTATTTAAGCTAATAAAGATTTTCTTTTTGCCGGTAGGCGTATTTTCAATGTTGGCACCAAACAAACTAACTAGTGGCAAGAATTGTCTATAGCATATATTGGAAAATAGGTGGATTCATAATATATTTGCTTCTATATTAAAACAATTTGCCAACCGGCCTTATTTTAAACACAGGTTCAGTGTTTTAATTGATCTTGATGTACAGTTGAACCCTTAAACCCCTATAAATCGAACCCTCGATAACTCGAAATTCCCGCTAACTCGCAACAACATTTCCTTGGATTTGCCTCGTATATTTACTGTAATTTTAACTCCTGTAACTCAAAACCCACTAAATCGAAGCGATTTTACGTCTCTTCAGGTACTTTTCTTTGTAATTTTACAATCGAAAACTTGAAGTCGGACGGACTACTTTTTATATCGCCATACAGTTAATATATTGGTCAGAGACTGGGAGGGAGACGTGATATATAATGTAGAATCACCGGTTCAGAATTAACGCGCGTGAACAAATTGAAAAAATCGCAATACAAAAGTAATTTCGATTCTGAGCCGGTGCTTCCACATTATATTGCCTGCTAGTTGGATGAAAATAGATTTCTAATATTGGCTCCGTGGCTGCGCTACTCCGCCAATATGGAATATTTTCTCCCATGTGGAATCACCACCTCAGAATCGCAATTTGCTTATAGAATCAATAATATCAATGGGTTTTTCAACAAGTGTTAAATTAAAGTGAGCCATAGCGCTAAACATTCTGAATTGCTCATAATCAATCCAAAGCCAAATGAAGAGTAAATATGAATTATCAAGCTAAAACTATCGTGACGGGAAAATTTTAAGCAAAATTTTTAAAAAAACAATTTCGAATTAAGCGTAAACAGAAAAACTACAGCTATACTAACAATACTACAACAACAACTACTACTACTACTACTACTACTACTACTACTGCTACTGCTACTACTACTACTACTACTACTACTACTCCTACTAATACTACTATTACTACTACTACTACTATTACTACTACTGCTACTACTACTACTACTACTACTACTACTACTACTACTACCACTAATACTGCAACTACTACTATTACCACCACTATTTTTACTACTACTATATCTACTACTACTTCAACTACTATACCACTACTGTTACTACCACTATACTATTACTATTACTACTACTACTAACACTATATGCTTTGGCAATATGTAATAATGTTTTCGTCATGCCAATAAAGCTCGTTATACTACTACTACTACTATTATTACTACTGCTATATATAAAAAACTACGCTATTTTCGAGCCTAAAGAACTTTAGCCGAGTTGTTTAATGGTATAGTGTTTTTAAGATTGCAACTAAACGCTTCAACTGATAGTGTGACTGTATTTTAACAGAGATTAGATAAAGGTTATTATCAAAAATTATAATCTATAAATCTGAAGAGTTTTGTTAAGAGTCTTGAGCCGAAATTGTATTCAAAGTTCATTAGTGTTCATTAGTGACAACCCTCTTTACATTAGGACATTACACCTTTAACTGTTAGATCTTTGTTACTTTCACTTTCTTGAAGCTATCGCGCTGACTGAACTATAATTGCAACACTACAATGGTAACTGCTAAATATGCAAGTCGCATTGTTTGAATTGATACGTATTTATCTCAGTTTTCGAAAGATGGATAAAACGTTTATCTTAAACAAATGGCTTGCTTTTATCAGCATCTTTGAGGTTTAACCAAATAACAATTACATCAATGTATAAGATTTTACTGTTCAGTAAGAATCACAAACGTTCACTCAAGATACACTTGAAGAGCATGCATGTCAGTATAGAAATATATACGTGGTTTGGTTTAATTCAGACAAATAGAATTAAGATCAAAAATGAATTTAGAAGAAGTATATGGAACTAAGACATCTTTTATTGAGGTTTTTCTATGAGATATCTTTATTCAGAATTCAATATTACCTATAAAAACAAATTTTTCTTTATTCTTGTTCGCAATTCCTTTCATGTAATTGAAAATGAGGAGACGGATAAACATCTTTTACTTGTCAAGGATTTTCAATACCGCAACCAGTATTTTTCCATCAACTGACACTCAATAAAATATCAGTAGTTTATCGAATATACAAGCCATTCTGTCACTGATATTTCACTCACGAAATGATATATAGGTTTGACAACAAAAACTGCAAGAAAATTTTAGTGCTGGAGTTTAGTATCATATTTTCAGTACTTTGTGCAAGTTTATTATATGGCTATATATTTCAAACTAGTAAAATAGAAACTAAATTAAATGTTTTTCAAAATAAATTAATAAAAAAACTACTATATAGTTAAACTTTGCTCTTAATAAGTTGTTCTAGAGTTTTAAACATTTTTAGTATGTAGCGCTAAAAAGACAGAAGTCAGTTGTGTTTAATAGGTTTACTTATTATACGACTAAAACGTTATTGCATATTGTTGGAGAATTCTAGCGCGCCATTCACGATTGTCAAATACTTCATCCGTTTACAAAATGGTTGTGGCATGTTTGAGTCCTGTTGAAAGTTACATAATTATTGTCCGACCATTGTGCCTTAGACAGCTGTTCTTTTAATTCGTCCTTTGCACCTGACATGATAACACGGCCCGCCAACACTCAAGCGGTTGACTGATGAATTATTTATTACGTCTTTGAAGTCAATTGTTCCCTCTAGTTAAATGCACCAGAAACTGCGCGACCTTATACAAGTAGCTTCTGTCGAAAGAGAGAAAGAGGCTACTATTACAATACTGGATTAGCCTTCAAATACAAAGTAACTTTCCAGACTTCAAAACAGAAAGAAAGAGATCCATCTTTTTACTTGACAAAGTTAAAATTGTTTACTCGAGAAAAAGAGCACACTACGCCAAGTTTTTATACAATTTTTCAGAGAAGGTGCAAGATGAACGACTCACAAGAGCACATCAAACGGCCAATGAATGCATTCATGGTCTGGTCTCGTACAGAGCGCCGAAAGCTAGCTCTGAAATACCCCAATATGCTTAACTGCGAAATCAGCAAGCTGCTTGGTGCAGAATGGAGTCGTCTAAGTGATGAAGAGAAATCGCCCTATATCCAAGAAGCCAAACGGTTGCGCTCCATTCACAGCCAAAAATATCCTGACTATTCCTACAAGCCCAGGAGACGCAAAACTAAGTCAGCAAGAAAGGATCTTTACCCATCATTTGCTGAAGCAGGGTTTAGTGCTTCAAGTTATACGCTCCCTGTGCATCCCCATTATCTGGGTCCGCATGTTCCGGCAGCTTACTCAGAACCTTATCTAATGCCACTAGTGAGTCCTTCAACATCTACTACAGTAAAACGTCCTTATCTTGGAAGTGGCTTTTCAATCGGCCCTCAAGACCTGCAAGAGTGTCATGGCCATCTCCCTTTGCCTATGCTAACACAGAACGCAAGTTTCCAACCAGCTCCCCAATTACCAGATAGAAGTGAGAAAAGTCTGTCCCCTTATTCTTACCCAACGGGACCGTACTACAAGCCATATTATGGCCAGTCTGCATACTGCCCTCCCTCATACAACTCAGCTAACCAGCTTGCTTCCAACATGCATGCACCGCGTTAGAGATTTGACTTTGTAGTTCTCGAATTGCAGGAAAAAAATGAATGAAATATCAGAATCAATATGTTTATGTTTTATTTTATTTTAACCAACTATTGTGTTTTTGAGCATAGCTCAAATTTGACTGAAATAGTTCCCGATTGTCTTTTAAAACTTTCCATTAGTTCGCTTCAAGCACGGTAAAATATATCGTCCAAACTTTGCAAACTCACCAAAAGAAATGCGTAAAGATTTTTTCAAGTGCAAAAGTAAGAGGTCTGCATTAGAAAGCAATTTGTGAAGATGTCGACTTTCTTCAATAAAAAAAAGATCTTCTTTGTTTTGCTTCAAAACATCTTGTTCAATCAGTTTTTATAAAGATTTGTAAAGTTCAGAAAAATAGGCTTCAAATAAAGATTAAGATTTAAAACGTTGCACGAGTCATTGATGTATTGTTTATTCACACAACAACCAAATAAAAACTGGATTCTTCCGCGGTGTGCCTTCACAGAGCTGCAAAGAACATTTTACTACAAGAAAACAATAGAACAACCTGATAAAATCATAAAATTATCTGGTGGCTCTAGTTGTTCGAGCACACTGTCATTCATCTTTAAGACGTAAAGTTAATTGCAGAAACAGCTAAAACAGAATCATTTTGCTTTATTCTATAAGAAAACACTGCTTTAGTTTCTGTGACATGCCAAACAAACGCCATACATGTGAAGTGAACTATACCAAGTTCATCCATTTTCCTTATTCTATTTTTTCCATTGTTGACAATGACATAGACTTGTTTCTAAATGACGAATATCCAGAGTGGGCCCACAGCTAATCACTTAACTTAATGAAACTGTAAAATAGAAAACAATAAGAAAATTGTGTGTATGATTTTCTTGGTTGCGTTGATTACTGACAATCTCATGCAACGAATGTGTTGATGAAACAGACACAATGATTTCAGAAATATTTATATGGCCATTCAAACATACCACCAAAATAAAAGAAAGTTTTAAAACATGTTTATTTCAAAATTATGTTATAATTTTTCTTTCTTTTTGTCAAAATAGATAAAGGCTTAACAGATTTTGCTTCATTAGACTCTTAGTAAGTAATTGTTTATATTATAAAAAAAACTTCCCGAGTTTTTCTATGTTCAACTTTTGTGAAAGTCTTTTTGAAAATCGCTTTTACTTATCTTAAAATAAATTATTATACAGCCAAGAGATATTAAAGCAAAGAAAGAATTTAAAAACTATTTTTTGAAGGTTTCAATAACATTTCGACCGTTTTCTATGACCGATATTATTAAACAGCTTAAGCAATGAAAATGTCACCTTCTTTGTCTCATTTACTCGTCAAAAGGTTCTCTTATGTTAATGATCAGAAAATTGTTTATTTGTCGTTTACTGTTCGGAAAATAAACTTGTAGTCAAGTGCAATTGTTTTAACACTCCTATTAAATATTGTGAAAACACAGATATGAAAAAACTCGTAATGAAGTCATGAATATTTGAACAATACTAGCTGGTACTGAATTCATAACGGGAGAAAAATTTTCGAGTATTCGGCAGGCACCAGTAGACAAGCCAACAAGTCAAAGTTATAATTTCAGTTGCTGTCTAAAGCAACTTTTTACATATCGCGATTAGGTTTGCATCTATATTTAAGTTCATAAAATTAAAAATAATGCCCACAGGTTTCCAATATTATGCACAAACCAGGGTTTATTCAGCTGTAAAAAATATTGAGATATTTGGTTCTCTTCGTCTCGTGCAAAAAGCTCTTAACTTATTCGCTTTAATAAATTCTTTTAAGTTGTAAAACTGTTTATAACAATTTGAAAAATTGTTTTGTTTATATTTTGACACAAGCCAAAACGATTCTGTGGTTTGGCAGTTTGCCTCATTTTTCATTTGACTGATTTTAACACCTTGGAACGCACCTTTAATGTTTATCAATTTCTGGAGTCTTACTGTTTGAAAACCAACACCCGCTTAGAATTGACTTGAATAGCAGATCCAAAACAAGTCCCAATTTTGTGCACAAACGAAAATTCTGATTTACTATTTAAAATTTCTAAAGAGACAAAATTGTTAAGAATACTATTGATGTTATTTAGCTGAGAGTAAGAATTAAATTATATGAGATCAGTGTTTGGTAAAAGTTGGAGGAGTTGTGATCTCATTTAAAATGCTTGGTAATTATTGTCGTTATCAACCGTGCTACTGCGGTTTAATTACAACGTATCTAGCAAACTTTTTAAATCGTGTAAACACTTAACTGCCAAGTATGTTTTAATAACAATCCCGACAATTATATTCATTCCGGTAAAAGAAAATCAAGTGTCGAGAGTTTGCACTCTCCTTTTGCGTAATCAATCATTAAAAAATGTGTAGTTCACAGGGATTTTTTTCATTGTTTTTAACCATACGTATAAACCTTTTGAATATTATCGAGTTATGCTTGTTTTAAGGTGTGAACGGAGTAGCCTCATTAACTTAGATAAAAATTTCATTTTTTTCCACGCCATGATTTATAGTATAAAAATACTAAGAAAAAATGTCGTCAAACCGTTTGTTTAGAAAATTTAGATTAAATATGTCTAAATTACCAAAAATACTGTGCAAAACTTGTTAAATTATCTGTAATTTGAGCCTAGCTTTTTAAAGTTTTATGAGAAGGCAGAACTCAGTATTAAAACGGTCGTAATAAAAATTTGAACTGAATGGCGAAAATATTAAAACAGCTTTTTTATTTATTTATTTATTTATTTATTTTTTTGAGGTGGTTGGCGCAGTTGGTAAGATCTCTGCCTTCCAACTGACAAGGACCCTAGTTGGATCCCGGCAGTTTGCCGAGATTCGGATATTTGTGCGATCTTCTTTTCCGCCTTAGCCAACTCGGCTGATAATTTTAATAATCTAGTTTCTATACTATATATTATCGTATAGTTTTAATATTTCTCAGTTGACCTGACAATGT
>JAOBAY020041918.1:0-13862 GCA_025331085.2 Zoanthus sociatus
GCAAGCGACGTCATTGATCATTGTTCAATCTTGCGCAAGAATGCAATTTTCTAACGGAGAAAACAGGAAAAAAAAAAAAATAAACCAACCCCATTTTAAGACTGGATTGCCACAGGCAACCCAGTAATTATTTTCCTTCTCAGAACTCTTACTATTTTATCTGACACATCTTGAATACATGGAATGGCGACCCAATTGTTTGAAATGCTTTGGGACTGTGTGATGTGCTGTTCCTGGTCTTGTGGAGTTTGTATATTTGTTCTCAAGTTTTGATCTGGGTTTTCTGCATTTTTGATAAATGAAGGCGGGTAATTGTCATACTTGTGTGGCATATGTTTGTTTTTAACAGTGTTTCTTATCTCAAGATGGGACCAAATCTGCACGATCTAAGAGCGCATTCACTACTGACTTATTGTGCTGTAACAGATGGTGCGAGCTGTAATCGAGATTCTTCTCCATATCTATGGGCTTACGGTACACTGATACTTGGATTTGACTGCAAGCTCTAATGATTTAGGCGTCCAGAAACGGTGAAGAGTTGACTTCTTCTGTGGCTAGCGTGAATTTGATGTGGGGATTAATCGAATTAAAATGGTAATGAAATTCCCGCATACAATCACGTTTCAGGCAGCTATGGCTATCATTGAAATATCGGTACCACCATTTTGAAGGTTTGGGTGCAGTCATGACAGCTGTTTCCTCGACATCTTTCACGACCAAGTTGACCAGGAAAAGAGTTTGCATATCATTCAAATCGGAAAGTTATTCCCTGCCCGAAAGATACATTTCAAAAGGATAAAACTAGAGACATCGTCTACAAAATTCAATGTGACAGCAGCTTGGGTCTAATACAGTCAAACTGATAGAGCAATAAAAACAAGTGAACATCGAGGAGCGACCAGAAATTTTAACAAACATTAAAAAATAGTACAACACACCCACAGAGAAAATCACATTATGGATTTTTTAAGAATGCTAAGAACGTTACAACTGAACATGCATGCATACAACAAAAGACTGTTTCTCAAAGCGTTGTATTCCATTGGGGACAAAAAGGTGGGAAAAATCATATTTCAATCCCGGCCATACATATAAATGCCTTTGTTATGAAGACAATGCTAAGTTATTATAATTCACTGCTTTTTGCTTTTAATGGAGGTATCGATTTCTTTTATTTTCATTCCACTAAAAAATACGGAGTTATCGGTCAAAACGTAAGGTACTATGACGAAAATTGCAACTTTCCTATCGACACCATTTTAAGACATAAACAAGCAGTCGGCATGAGAAGAAAAATGTTTACTATTTTCAAATATCAATTTAAGTTCCATAGATATTCAAGGTTTTAAAATATGCCAATTAGCTCAGTGATGACGTCATACACTCAATTAAATTTTGATCATATATCATATATCATACAGCCCTAATGTATCAGAAATGATTCATTCTTTGCAGTAAGATTCAACTAAATGTGCTTCGCATATACACTCCCCAATAATAAAGGCATTTCTTATCACCTTTGGCATTTCATTTTGACACTTGCGAATGGAGCCTCAGATGCATGATCTAGCAAGCATATACCTATGTTAGCTTAATTTTTATGGCCGTAGGTTTTTTTTGTAGAACTATCAACCTAAAAAGTTTCAATGGTCTATGCTGCAAATTGACCGAGATAGCTCTATATACTCGATACAACATTGGGTTGACTGTATGACTTGTTGAGCTTCTCCTTTGCATATCTAACATATTTTTCAAATGGAAATCTCTCTGACTACAAATGTGCCTGATGACAAGTATCAAATTTTTACAACTGCCATTAGAAATACTAATGAAGGTATTATTCAAGTTTTTACACCTGAGAATGGTACATCTCGAAACAATGAGGGTCCCAGACCCTGCCACAGGGACAAAATTCCATTCTGTTCAACTGCTCCTCTCACTGCATTTACTAACTCTGTCAGAACAAAATGAACTGTGTAAGACGAAGTATGAGTGGAAAGCTGTTGCATTATAGTAGTTTCAAAAAAATATATAATTTTAAAAATATATGTTCTATATGGGTACATAAATAACTGTTATAACACCATTAACATGCTTTACCTTTATAGCCATGACCTCTTTTTGACATAACTTTGGTCCTAACAAGCTCCAAAGGAGAAATGACTGAAACAGCTGCAGCTAAAAGAAATGACTAATATAAAAAAGACTAATCACACTTAGTATGGTTTGAAGAAAAATATCACGAGTTATTTATCTTACTAAGTATTTACTCTACATCCCACTGCTGCCACAAAGCTTTTTCGTGGCTGTAAATAATAACATAGATAATTATTACTATTTTATTACTATTTTAATATTATAATTATTATTACTATTTTATTAATATTAATTGGGGTTGAAAATCAATTGGGACAGTGTCCTGTTTTCTTGTTCAGTTGCTGTTATTTTGTATACGTGCAACAAATTCAATAAAGTTAAAGTTACTAAAAAAAACTAATGCTAAAAATTACACTTTGATGTCCCTGACACTATTATCAAAGGGCCAGAAGTCAGCAGACACGGCAAGAGAACAGCTGAAATCTTTGAGCACGAAATCGAACATCAACCTACTTCCGGTATACAAGAGCCAAAAACTTCGGGAGGAAGTCAAGTTAAGAGAACCAAAACCACAACTTGTCAGTCAACAGAATGTCATTTATTTATTCAAGTTTGGTTTTTGTGATGCAGACTATGTCGCATACACAACAAGGCATCTTCACCAGCGGATAGTTAAACATCATAGTTCGAACACTGGCAAACTCCTCAAGATCAAGTATGGCTTCCATGACATTCCAACTCTAAGAAACAATTTCACCATCCTAAAAAAGTAATCTGGAAAATTGGACTGCTTTATTCATGAGATGCTGTTAATTCAAGCAAGACGGCCAAATTTAAACAGGCAATCTGACTCTGTTCATGCAAAAGTTTTTTTTTGACAGTATCCCAGCCCTGGAAACACTGCTCTCTTTTCACTTTACATATCAATTATATTTTTCTTTGTTATTTCTTTGTTGTATTTTTTACTGTACTTTATATTATTATATTATTTATTACGAAATGATTTACTGTATTAGAAAATTGAACTGGATGAAAGCACTGCCACAAGTGAAAGTCTTTAGAAATTATGCTAATTATGATCAGGTCAAGTTCAGTGACAAGCTCAAAGGAGTTCATTGGAACTGTGAACAAGATCCCTCTGGGACTAATGAAGAGCAGACCACTTGTGTTGACGAGTTATGGACTGATTTTGAGAGTAAATTCCTCAAGGTGGCAAACCGTCACGCCCCGCACATTCAGAAAAAAGTTCGATTTGTGGCTTAGACAATTGTCCATAGTGGACTGGCGCCACAAAGAAAAACATTCGCCAATGCAACTATCTTTTGAAGAAGGCGCGAAAAACATTCCATGATGAAGACTGGCTTGCTTATAAATCGATGCGAAATCGCGTGACAAACTCTATTAAGAAGGCTAAACAAACTTACAGCAACAAGCTAATTAAGAATCACCAAGGAGATGCCAGAGCATTCTGAAGGACAATGAAATCAATCCTCCCTGGGAAAAAGAAGCCAAGTCCATCAAACACCATGGATATTGAAGGCTAGCTTTGCAGTAACGAAAATAAAATTGCAAACAGTTTCAATCTGTTTTTTGCAACTACCGTATCACACATGAAGCATGCTGTTCGAGTTGAAAGCTCTAGAAATAGACATGGTACTGGTCATGGAGCAAATCGATCGCTCCCGAGCTTTAAATTTGAAACATTTGTACTTAAAACTATTAAGCAGCTGAAATCAGGCAAGCCAAGTGGACTTGATAATATTTCTTCACCCCAGCTGAAAGACTCTGCTGAAGTCATTGCCAAGCCCCTTACCGCATAATTAACGTATCTTTATCACAGAGAGCTGTACCACGAGCTTGGAAGTTCGCTAATGTTATCATCCTTTTCAAAAAGGGTGTAGCTACAGAGATGGATAACTATAGTCCTATTTCTGTGTTATCAGTAGTATCAAAATTATCTGAGAAGGCAGTCCATCATCAGCTATATCACTTCCAAAGCGAATACAAGCTTTTGAGTCCCTTCCAGTGTGGCTTCAGGAAAAACTACTCAACTGAGCCAGCTGCTATAGCATTTTCGGACTGTGCTCGAAGTGGTATGGACTAGAGTCAACTTACAGGGGATGTCTTTATTGATCTTTGGAAGGCGTTTGACTCTGTGGACCATGACTTACTGATTAACAAGCTTGAGACTTATGGTCTGTCGGACAATGAATTAAGCTCGTTTTGTGGCTATCTCTTGGAATGAAGAAAAGTTGTCAGTGTTGGTAAAGAGCTGTCAGTTCCTTGTCATACTACTTCAGGAGTCCCACAAGGATCCACACTGGGCCCTTTAGTGCTATTTATTAACGACCTTCCTGCACCCCTTGTCAAGTTCAAAGTGTTGATGTATGCCGACGACACTGTCATTTACTTCACTGCCACGCATGCCGAAGAAATTGGCAACACGCTGACAAACAAACTGGCCATTGTCAACAATTGGTTACTTAACAACAGTCTTTTCCCACATCAAAGGAAAAACTGAATCTGTCCTTTTCGGAACAGATGCAAGACTTTCATCAGCCAATTTTTCAGTCTCCATCAATGGATTCGGCTTAAATCGTGTTGCCGAATATAAGTACTTGGGTGCTGTTATTGACGAATGCCTTACACGGAAAGCTTATTTCAAGTACTTGGTAGGAAAAGCAGGAAAGCGGATAGGCATGCTTGGTCGCACCAGAAAGAACTTAAGTATAGAAACTGCAAAAAAAGTTTATAAGACTTTCATATTACCTATTATAGATTATTGTGATACGGTATGGAACTGCTGTGGCACTGTAAACTCAAACAAAATAGAAAAACTCCAGAGACGCGGGGACAAGAATTGTCATGAAATCAAAGAGTAGTGATAAGTCATTAGACTATTTGAAGTATGAAAATTTATCTGACAGACGAGAGAAGCATGTTCTAGCATTGGTTAAGAAAGTACTTAAGAACAAGCGCCAGCAATTTTTTGAAATTGTTTTAAATTCAACAAAGATTGTATTAATTGGTTCACAAGGCAGAGTAACCAAATAAGACTGCCAAAAATCAAGTTGGAATCAACAAAGAAGGCTTTTTATTACCATGCTGGCGCGCTTTATAATCAACACTTGTAGATAAGACATAGGATTTTTATAACATTGTCATATTAGTTTTTTTAGGGCTTCCGTTGATAAGAGTAATTTCATTCGTAAAATTACTGAAGGAATTACCCAGGATAAATAAAAGTATCTTCTTCTTATTATCATTCATAAACTGAACATTTTACTTTACTTTGATCATGGTGTAAGCGACATCGAAACATCAGCTTTAGCGTTAGGTTTTTTAGTAAAATGTAATTGCAAAGTCGTTTTGATTAATATCTACACTACAATTGATCAAACAAGGCCAAATAGAAAAACGTGTGCTTCCAGTTACCGATCGTTCCTAATTTTTGGTCACCGAGCCTAATTATGTTTTTGTTGTTTTTGGTTTTTTACATTTGATTATTTTTGCATTAAAAACTTTCAGATTCAATTCTTTATTTTTATTCTAATTTATAGACTAATTTTGTAATTTATAAACTAGTTTTGTTTTTAAGACTAATAAAAGTAGTTTTTGTAACGTTTGCTGCCCCGTAATGTACATGTACATTCACATCTATGAGTTCAAAATTGTTTTGTCTTAGAAATGTAAATTTACCAGTTCTGTTGTTAAAAAAGCAGTTAAGGTAAAATAAAATAATATCAGAAAAACAAAAAATAATCCCACCTACCTACCCTAAGTTTTAGAGAAATGCAATAGGAAACACAGATATTTTTTACTTATTTTTTACTAAAAACAATATTCTTTCCAAACACAATAAAAATTATTAATAACAAAAAAACTGTCATCGCGATACCAGGATACGTTTACTATAAGATATAGAGCTTTTCTTTCATCACTTAATGATCTTAGTGGCTTTCCAGTTTCTCTAGTGCAGTGTCATCACAAGTTACTATAGCTCGTAACAAAACCTGATACAGTAGTTACTCATTACATTAACATACAAAGGATAAAAAGTTGAGGTAACTTAGACAAAAAACATAATACAAATATTAAACCTTGGCAAAGCTGGGGACAGCTAACAGCCAACAGTGTAAAACTGTATAGAGTGTACACTTGAATGACGGTATTATGGTGATAATTATTCATATAATTTAATAAAAGGAATTCTAACAAACCATATGTAAACTTCAATAGAAGAAACTTTTAATCTTACTACAACGACTTTTTTTGTTAATTCTTAACAATTTTGTTGCATAATAAAGGAATGCTTTCACTTACTTCTACCAGTAATGCCAGCAAGGAGTGGAGACCAAACATTGATTTCTCCCTCTTTGAACCCAAATGCAAGTTTAAGATGATCGTATAGGGTGTAGTAAATTACTGTTGTTGGCACTGCCATCACTCTGACGAGTAAAACAGCAATAATGACAATACTACTACTACTACAACTACTACTACAAAAAACAACAACAACAACTACTGCTACTACTACTACTACTACTACTACTACTACTACTACTACTACTACTAAGTACTACTATTACTACTACTACTAATACACTACTACTGCTACTATTGAATTCACTTCTTCCAAAGGAATGCACTTTAGTTTCACCATCGTTCACCAAAGAATATATAAATATATATCTAGCAAGACAACAGGAAAGGGATCTCATTGGTTAAAGAGTAGAGGTAGCTAGAGTAAATTAAACTATTATTTCTGCTAAGAGAAAACCCGGGGGTTTTGGGAATGGCATACAGGGACAAGTCATATGAAGGATGCTTATGTGACAGTGATTACCATTCTTCAACTAATTTTCTGAAATGTGATTTAACCCATGAAAACACAAAAAACATGTTATTTTGTGGGTAATTCTGGTCATTTGCTGGTCCCTGAGCTCATCATTAAGGGCAAAGAAGGTTTAAGCCTTGTCAATTTCGAAGAACTGTTTATTGGCACTGTGAATTGACAAAAACAAAAGAAGCCACACATTTGTCGAAAAGAGCAGGGTAGTGATCCTGGTATTGTGGTCTGTCTTCATCACTAGTACTGAGAGCATTTACGGTTATCAATATATGTGAGCCGCTGTTGCGGACTATCTAAGACCCTCAACTGTTGAGAACTGTACTTATTTCTGATGCGCATTTGATCATATCATATTCAGTGATGAAATTAACACTATTTTTAGACGCTCGCGATCATATTTCCAAAATAAAATAATGAAACGGCAAAACATGTTTTGTATTAATGCACTTAATCGCCCAGCTATTTGATGTATCGTATAAGAGCTATACAATCACTCTCGGAGACAGAAACCAAAAACAATCCGGAATCTTGATTTTGGTACTTAGACGTTAGATAAGAGTAAAACAGTTATTTGATGCAAGGTGGAACATTCATTATTGTCTACATTTTTTCAACACCTAAAATCCTGAAAATACCTAAGAACTAACATGATGTTTGTCTCCTAAAAGTGTGCAAGGAGTTTAGATTGCAAAAAAAAGTTTTTAAGTTCACCTAGTAATGTTTGTAATGCTAGTAACTTAATTTAACAACCCCACCACACACACCCCCTTTAACCTTGCTGTGTTACCAAAGTTACAACAGACTCAAATAATGTTGAACTTGTTTAATTTCTGGGACAATTTCTGCTATTTGGGTAATAGTGGTGGGTAAAGTGAACTGGCTGTGACAACGAGAGAAGGTCTGGGTTTGAAGGCATTTAATACTACGTCATCTATGTTGTGTGAAAAAAGGTACACTTGGAATCTTAACGGAAGAATCTACAGGACATGTGTAAGACCTGTCATGACACACTGATGAGAAACATGAGTGGTGAGTTCAGTTGAAGAAGCTATTTTGAGAAGAAAGGAAAGACGTATGGTTAGAAAGATGTGTGGTGCGAATTTGGCTGATAGAATAAACACAAGAGTTGATGAAAAAATTAGAACTGAGGAATACAGTTGTTGAGAGTGTTAAGCTAGGAAGTTTGAAATTGTTGGGTATTGAGAAAGGGTGATGACGAGTGTGTGAAACTGGCATGGAATTTTGAGATAGAATGCAGAAGAGGTAGAGGAAGACCGGAGTTGAGTTGGAAAAGAATGATGGAGAAGGAGTGTCATAAAGTTGGTGTGAGCTTTGCAATTGTGGATGAAAAAGACCAAGTGATGTTGAAAAGTTGCACCAAGCCACGGAAGGAAAGTTCGTTACCCCTTGAAAAACAGAAAAATCTTCTGACTTAAATGTAATGATGATGAATGATAAGACACTGACTTTTTGAAATAAATTGTAAGCATGTTTTACCCTTTATTGTTATTCTTAAAAACTTAATTTACTGTACATTGTATAAAGAAACATATCTCACAGGGTTGGAGGCAATCCTCGCCAGAGAGTAGAAATACCTTCATATTGAGGAATTTTGATCAGAGCATCCTACAAGGGAAAAAATGTTACTTTAGCATATTTTTTATGATAATAATGCCTGCCAGAGAACTAACTGGAAAAACCTTATTTTATAGATTAAGATTTGTAATGATTCAAAGGACCGATTTTTCAAAATTTCTCCTTTAATTTACAGGTTAATTACAGGAAACCTTTAAAAAAATGTTAGAAGTTACTCTGGCAAAATAATTCGCATTTTATAAAGTTTTTCATTATCATGCATATTATTGTCCCTGTTTCGACAATAATCACTAATCCTCAAAAGGAGAAATGATAAAAGATTAAACACAGCAAAGAACTAAATAGAAAAAGTTACACTTTTATAAGTTTTTGAGGCTATTATGGGAAATATGCATACCGAGGTACTGTATGATTGTTGGAAATATAAACTACAACACACTTTGTGTTTATTGCATCAAAACGCTCCACTTTTTTCAAAGTATCAAGTTTAAATAGCCACGTAAATTCATTCTAAAATCTCGGTTTCTTTGACACTGATGAAAGCGTCTTTATAACAAGCTAAATGCCCTTCACATACTTATTTGTTACAGCCAGCCTACAGGCAAATAATTTTCATTGTACGTTTTACGTTGAATGAATTCTTTCATCCTGTGCAAACTGACGTGTAATAAACTTTTATAGCAGTGTTTTCAGAGTAAATCTTTTTGTTTCCTGTACCTAAGTCATGTTCTGTCATTTATTTTTAGCAGCCCTTAATTAGGTCTGTTCAGATACATGTATCTATATGGACCCCACAATGTTTTAAAACATTCAATTATTTGAATAAAACATGTTACAGCCTGCTTGTCGCTTACATTTAAACAATATAACAATCTTTGTTTAAATTTTCACCTTATCCCCAAAAAGTTTTCTCACCCTGAGCAAAACGACGCGTAATAAATGACTAGGGCAGTGTTGAGGAATTGAATTTTTCTTTCTGTATGTTAGAACTCCCAGAATGTTTTAAACGTAGATTTGTTTGAATAAAACTTGATGCACCTTTAGTTTACAAAACTTTTTATTAGTGTTCATTTACAAAGAATGGGTAGATGGTGGTCAGTGTACTTTAGTTTTATGTTTATATTGGTGGATGCAGACAGTTGAGAGATAAAAAAAAAGCATTGAGAAAGATAAAACAAAGGCAGTCATACAACAAACCCCTTGAAACTAATTTTTATAGAACTAATATTCCTTCATGTGAAGTTCCATGTTAAAAATGGCTACCTGTAAGAATCGAGGATCGCCCGTCAATGACTACTTGGCGAATCGCTCATATTTTGCTCAAAGATACCCTTTGGTAAACTATTTTCAAAAATCAAATTTAAAACTTCCATTGAATTTTAATGCTTTAGAAATTTGCGAAAATGTCAAAATGCGAGGAATGTTTGTATTTCATTCTGACAATTGTCCAAATTTTACTGCGAAAACCAAGCAACAGTGAATTATTAAAATTGATTCAATTGACACCACACTTAATACGACATGAGAACAATATGGATATTTTTTTTCATTCATGCAGAAATTGTTTCTGCATGAATGAGTTTCTAAGCTCTGCAAAGAACATCCTCAAAGCCCGCATAAGAAGGCGGCAGAAAATGGGTGATGTTTAAACTTTTTTACTTCATATTCTTCAAATACTGCTTTTGTTCCTTTTCTGTGTAAAGTTTGATGCTCGAACTCAAAATGCTTCCCTTCGAAATAATTAGAAATATTTGTAACCTGAGCGCGCAAAATGGCTTAAAGTTTTTAAGCAAACAATTAACTAATTAACTTGTAGTTGTCTTAGGAAGTTGAATATTCCTCTAAAAGAGAAATCAGTTCATTGTAGGCCATATTCGATATCATTTTAAAATTAAATTGTGCCATTCAGGCCTAAAAAAATATAAATATATATGTTTAAAACGTTTTCGGAGCTGCTCTCCTTCTTCAGTAAAACGGAGAAAATATATTTCTCATATTGGCACCGTGGCTGCGCCACTCGACAATAAGGAATATATTTTTTCCCCAACTAGTAGGCAATATATAGAGGATATTACACGGTGGCGAGAAGATATGAATTTTATGTTCGAGTGGCAAGAATATTGTTCTTGCAACGAGAACATAAAATTCATATCTTCGAGCCAACGTGTAATGTTCTTTTTATTATATGGAGACTAAATATTGAATATTTCTGATTTTATCGTGTTTCAAAGTAGTCATGTTTTACATATACGGCTGGGCTTTATAGCAAACAGAAAATACAAAAGTACTTGGTGCCAACTTTTATGTCGTACAAGGTTTTCTTCTTCATGTTTTCGTTTTCAAGTTTTTTCTGTAAACTCTTTAACTTCTTCGTCGCTGATGGACGCAAACCTGCTCGTCATGCTTTTATTCTAAACAACAAACGGGACGCGAGAAACCAATTCAACAAAAGCTAAAGGCGGGAATCGTGACGTCATTGAGCGATACGACACTCACAAAGGTGACATACAAAAAATACGCAACTCGGTTCCCGGATGTAGTGGCGGATGGAATCTACGAGTGGTTTAGTTCGCAGTAAAACACTCTCCTCCATATAATAAATAGAAGATATTTAATAAGGTTATAAAGATTATTTGTCTGTAACAATCACTAAATACGTTCCTTTTTCAGATGTTTGACAACGGCGTGGTTGACAAATTTCATTGAGATCTCTGCATTCCATCCACAAGGTTCCATGCAGTTGAATCCCGCCGAAGCTCATTCAAAGTTCCATTTTTACGAGGTTGGTAAATAGAAAAGCAGCTTTTGCTTGGAGTGTACCTGTGATGGATTAATTGGTGTCCCGTCCAGGAGTCGACGACTCTCATCCGCTTAACGTAAACACTACAGAAAGAGACGATAAGCGCTGGCTTTACTGGTCACTTGGCTATCTAGAAAAGGGTTTAACTTAGCAATAGCACTAAAATTTGGCTACAAGACAGTAGATTAAACTTACTTGTTTGCATGCTTGTACACAGAACTGTTTCACAGAAATAAGTTTACAGTCTTCGTTAGTGCTCACTATTGGTAGTCGATGTATAATCTGTGAAACAGTTTTAAACCTTACATTTACTTCAAATACTTTTGCCAATAAAATCTTTATAGTTTAGGTAAATTGAAAATACATTATAGAAGAATAATTAGTTACGGTGCAGCTGGGTAGAAGAAATCCTAAACGAATAGTCACGGTCGAGAGAGGATAAAGGGTAAGCCGAGAGTGAAACACCCCATAAAGTCTTACTCCTAGGATTATCCCATTAGAGTTATTATATGACATGTATCCAGTGCTTTCGAGAATGTTACTTGTACGTTCTCATGACTTTTCTCAAAATGATTTGAGATGAAAAAGCAGTAAATGTAGAACAAAGCCGTTTTCACAAGTTTTGTTAACGCACTCGTCTATTCCTCCATGTCTGTTCTACAAAAACATCCACACAACAAGCGAGTAACATTCGCTGAAGAGCTGGGTACTGTGTTGAAAATTATTTCGAGCGGGATTTATATTACCCTAGGAATAAGACCTATATAGAGGATTTCACTCTCTTACTTCATCCTCCCTTGGTAATCATCAGATATGGTTAACCCTAGGAATAAGACCTATATGGAAGATTCCCTCTCTTATTTCATCCTCTCTTGGTAATCATCAGATATGGATAACCCTAGGAATAAGACCTATACGGAGGATTCCCTCTCTTATTTCATCCTCTCTTGATAATCATCAGATATGGATAACCCCAGGAGTAAGACCTATATGGAGGATTCCCTCTTTTACTGAATCCTCTCTTGGTAATCATCAGATATGGATAACCCTAGGAATAAGACCTATATGGAGGATTCCTTCTCTTATTTCATCCTCTCTTGATAATCATCAGATATGGATAACCCTAGGAGTAAGACCTATATGGAGGATTCCCTCTCTTATTTCATCCTAAAGATGAAATTATAGACATTTTACAAAACAACATTTCCTAACAGCCGATAATAATCAAAACTGATTATGTAATAGGAGCGTTAACTCTCTCCTGTTCACCTTGACAACAAAACAGTTTTTTAGATTTAGACTTGTATATTCTTAGACAATCCCTGAAATAAAAGTATCTTACCTCTGCAATTTTCTTTTCGAACTGAAATACTTCTTCCGTGTTGAACATGAAGTTTTCATTGCCACCCATAAGTTTTGACAAATTAACCATAAAGCCTTTGTATGCATTTTGAATCTTTAAAATAGAGATCAAAAGCACATTTCACTATACGCGTCGTGTGTTCTAATACAACTGCATATTAACTAACTTGCTTAAATTTATGGTTACAATCCTACGTTTGACAAATGCCCATGCAACTGCCGTCCAAGTTTCTGATAAGTGCATCACATATACTACAAGAGACACACGCTTGTTAAATGTTTCATTCTTATGGCTAGAAGACATGGCACACTCTACTCCGACATTGAATGAGTAAGTAGAACGTTTACGTCTCATCAATGTCACAGTAATATAACTACTGCCTTTCAATTTCTGAAACATCGTCTCAGCTAAATTAACATCAACCCTAGATTTTTCCGTTGTGGCATTAATTACGTCAGAAATCCATTAACGCTGCTGTCACTGTTATTAACACAGACGATTGGCTACATTAAACTTATCCTACATATATTTGGCTACTCGTATTTATGCCACTACACACGCCAATCTCTTACTTTTTGTCAGGCGTTGGGTAAACTATGAATGAGCCGTTTCTAAAAAAACTGCCAGGTTTGAGTTAGTCCTATCTGCTTACCTTGATAGAGGAAGAGTCATTTTGGAGCATCATTCCTGCTGTCAAAGCACTGCGGGCGTTTTTAATCTGTGCAATAACATTCGGATAAGAAACTGTTTTTTATATTATAATAACCGTAAAATTTAAACACTGAGAAATGACAGGACGAAACCACAATGTCTAAATGACAATGATGTAGCAACGATTACGTAATAATAAATACATATTAGCAAACATAAATATATCTGATCTCGTTCTAAAATAAAATGATAGTAATAGAAAAATATTTGTTCAAGATCAAAGTTTTGAAAGTCACAAGCTTTCGACTCTATCGCAGAGCCTTTGTAAAGTGATGTCGCGCCTGGTTGACCTGCGTGACAAAAGGTCACGGTAAATTGGCTGGAGTTCGTTGTTGCTGTCCCGGTTAAGTGATGGCGTTTGTTGGTAAACAAGAGGCTCCATTGTAGCCTAGACTCGTGCCGGAAGTCTTTACATCATCAATTGAATATAAAGAAATTAAATA
>JAOBAY020041955.1:0-13861 GCA_025331085.2 Zoanthus sociatus
CTATCGAGAATTAAATTGCGTCAGTTTGTCGATCTGTGTGCTTTGTTGTTTCAACTCGCGGCGTGTAAAATCTATATCATAAAGCAAATAAAGCAGCCTAAGCCGTGTATTAGACTGTGATAAAACACTCCGGACATTTGAGGACACTCGAGAAATGTAGAAAATACTCACCCGCGGCTCGTGTTTTCTACATTTCCCTCGTGTTTTTTACATTTCCCTCGTGTTCTCAAATGCCCGTCGTGTTTTATCACAGTGTAATACACGGGTTAGGCTTCTTTATTTGTCAAATAAAAACAACCTAACTGGAACCTGTATATGTTGAATGATCGATAGTCACATTCGTAAGCCTTGTAAACCTTAAAGGATAGAAGGGAACTTTCGAAGTTTCGAATAGCTTTTTTTAAGATTTAATATCTTGCCTATTGTTTGCAAAAATAAAAACAAGTGGTTAAAAAATTAAAAAGATAGATTGCTTTTTAGCAATTTCAAAGGCTCTAAATTTCAAAAATTTCCGGGGGAGCATACCTCGGGACTCCGCCACATACTCGCGCGAACGGCGCTTCGTTGGCTAGCTCTATGTGCGTGAGTAAGTAGTCCCAATGAAAATCTTGCTGCGCGGTCCCTGCCACTTACTTGGTATACTACCAGCTGTGTAAAGTTCTTAGTAAGAGATGACCAAAACCGTAAACTTTTTTTATGAACATTTTATAGGCACTGAAAATCCCTCCGAGATTTCAAGACACAATCGACCTTGGTAGTGTGACAATCCGCTCAAAACCCTTCCATGATAATGAGGTAAGAGAAAATAACTAGCGGTAAACTAGTGTGAGCTGCGTCTGTGTTTTTAAAGAAACAATTTAGTGATAAATTTGTAAATTCTACACCGTATAAAAAAGGAGAGAAAACTTACTGACGTTTCGGACGTTAGCCCTTCGTCATCGTCCTTTGAAAGTGACAGTAAAAGGGATGAGTTTATATAGGCTGAGAGAGAATTAAGTAGCCAATAGAAACACGGCGGGAAAGGAAATTAAAAACAACAAACGATGAGGAAGAACATAAAAATGAATAAATTAGAGAAAAGAGAAGCATTCATTCATCCCATTGGGATTAATAGCACCCAAACAGTGAATAGGTCGCATCTCTCTGGTTTTGCGACGATCGTTGTCGCCGCTAACCAAGGATAAACCAAAAACAATAAAATCAGAAAGAGAGTGGGCAAATGAATTAAAGTGGCGGGAAACTAGTTTAATTGAATCGTTGTTGCGAACCTCATTATTACCTAAATGATAATGAGGTAAGGCTTTGGAACAATGATGGTGTTAGAGTTTTCAAGACTGGCTAGGCTGACGCAAAGCTATTGGCACAGTTACAGAGTTAGGAAATGGTTAACGACGAAATGATTAGGGTGGTTACAAAGTTATTGGAAAAGCAACAGAAGTTATTAGGGCAGTTACAGATCTTGGAAATGGTTAATGACATAACGCCTGGGTTAATTACAAAGCTAATAGAATGGCAACATAAGTTATTGGAGCAGCTACAGAGCTGATAAGTGGGAATTAACAAATCGATTGGAGTTGCTACGTAGCTACAAAGTGGCTACAAACAAAAAGTTATTTGTGCGATTACAGAGCTAGTAGCTGGTTTATAATCAAGCGAGTTGAGTGGCTACAAGAGTTTTAAGATTTTAGTTCTAAGCTTTCCGTTACCCTTCAAAGGAACTGCTGCCAATGTGTTACCGATGTTCCACCACAAATCCGTTGCTTAACAACAAGGGAAATCAGTGTATTAACTGCAAACAGCCGTTCGTTTACTCGTTTTCCTCATTCGGTAAGTTGTGTATAGTATAGCATTGTGATTGGGGTTTGCAAAATACAGCTGTATCTAGTTTGTGTGTACATTAACTTTCTAGTATTATAAACTTTTGTTAGCAAATCAGTCACCAACCTTCAAAACGCTAGTGAGTATATTTTTCTATTTAGGGCGAAAAAATTCTAAATAGTGCAAAAAAAGCAGTAGAGGTCCTTTGCTGGGCGACTCATTTCTGGGTTCTTTCGGTCTTCCAGATGGCGGCAATGCCAAATTCTCTACCCAGGGGCAGTCCCCAAGTGTAAAAAGCCTTACCCATAGTAAAGCTGGCTAAGTCAAATTCTCGTGGGTAGCCCAGCCCTCCTACCCTGGGGCTTAACATTAATAGATGCGTTACTACGGCGTTGATTGTTTAACCAAGCTGTGACACAATCACTAGTTATAAATAAACTTAACTGAACTAGCCGACTCGTTTCAGTAGTTTTGTACAATTTATTAAAGTATTGAGCAAAAGGTGGAAGTTTTTCAGGTTCAGAATTAATCCATTTAATGGAGCCGAAACCAGTTGCAGAATTGCACACAATATAGGAATCCTGCTGATGAACAGTTACTATTTTGCTATTGTTTTCAGCAGCATTATAGCTATGTCTGTTCAAATATCTATTTTTGCTGTTGTCGTTATCTTTTAAAGATATTAATTCATAAATTTTTTATCTTAAGTTTCAAGTTAATATTGTTTTATTCTTCGTCACTAGAGGTGCTCCCACTTGTCGAGTTTGTCCTTGAGGATGGTATAAGGTATGCCCTCAGTTTATTTGTTTTATTCCACACCTAACTCAGATCCTTTATTCCACACTTACCTCTAATCCTTTAGTCCACACCTAAATCAGATCCTTTATTCCATATCCTAACTCAGATCCTTTATTCCACATCTAATCAGATCTTTTATTCTACACGTAACGCAGATCCTTTACTCCACACCTAACTCAGATCCTTTATTCTACACCTAACTCAGATCCTTTATTCCACGCTTAACTCAGATCCTTTATTCCACAGTGACGAGGAAGCTTTGAAACTAATCGAACTGGAACCTCCAAATAGTCGCAGAAAAAATTTTTCCAAATGGCAGGAAACCAACATGGGAAGTATCCTTTTATAGCGGAATTGTTATGTTTTATCCTAGTTAAAAGTTAGAGGAGAGGCGCCAGGAAAATATTGGAACGAGGATTCTCTTTCCCTTATTTCTTAAAGGATCCTACAAAACCAATGTGGGCAGCATCCTGTTTTAATCGCTTATATATAATACCAGAGAGTTTGAGCACTGGAATATTTCATTACGACGGAGGTCAATATTCTGAGAGTAGGCTGGATCGAGAACGGCGTTTTTGGCGCCATTTTTTAACTTAAGCAGCGCGCGCGCTACCACGACGGACATTCGCAGGGTAAAAAGGCGCGAAAACTAACTTTGAAGAGCTCAATCGTTAACAAAATGATTGTAAAATTGGTTACACGTACGGCAAGAACCTGGAGCAAAAGTCAGTGTTAAAGTAATTGTAAGTAATAATTCTTTATTATAATTATTGACAATTTGTTCGGTGTTTGAAGCGATAACTTTGATGAAAAAACTTCGCAGTTCTGACAGACCAACACGGAGGCAAAAAGCGGATTGTAGGCCTCCGTGATGATCACCACGACCGCATGACGTGTTCCGGTACGCGACATCTGCTGACAGTTTAGTTCTGGTTGGCCTCCGTGAAAACAAATCGCTGGGTGTTTAAGCTTTCTTTTGTCACTCGACAACATGATCTCGAGACCAAAATATCCAATAGCATTAAATTATTTTTGCCGTTGAAACATCATTATGCGATAAACTCTGGACAACCGCGAACCGGGCCATGTTGGTGGACTGGTAATGAGTACAATGATCAGAACGGGAACAATATGGCAGATGGTGGTGGGCCATGTGCGTGTGGAAGCGACGTTCAGAAAGGTTTTTATAACCAATATTCCTTCATTGAAATGACTTTATTCACTATAACTACTTGTTATTGTATAAGGTGGATAAACCATTTCTTTTAAATTTCAGGTGCTGCACGGAAACATGGTAAAAGACGAAATGTTTTGACCAAAGTAATGAATGAATGCAAAGAGTTCCTTCGAGATGGAAGCAAAAAGAAGAGAAAGTTGATACACTACGATTTCAGTACTGACCCTGTTTCTGGTCTACGCAACAACAAAGGTAATTTTAGTGAAAAATATTCAATTTGAGTTACTCAACATTTCGGCTGCTAACTTTTAGTCTTTGCTAAAATTTCAGTTTGCTGTTAAAATATCACATAATGATATTTCAACGGCATAAAAACGATGTAATGCTATAGGATATTCTGGTCTCGAGTTCATGCTACACTCGACGACCAACCGACGATTCAAAAACTTTCGCGACCAGGACCCTTCACTTTTGCACTCGGCCGAGAGAAGCCTGGGTTTTATTTGAACCGCGTCAAGTCAAATAATTTTAAAATATTAATGTCAAAATTGAGTAATTCTTGCCACTTACGCTGGTTAATCATGCTTGGGAAAAAACAACACAAACAGCTTGAATCACAGATGTTATTCATCTTTGGTTCTTCGCCGTCAGCAAGTTGAGGAACTTGATTACAATGTTCACAATTACAATTTGTAATAGAAAATAATCCTGAAATAACGCGCGCTCTGATTGGCTGCAAATCTGTTATAGAAAACTGATCATAAATCACGGAATGACGTCACGCAACGCAAGAAAAGGTTTTCAAGATGTAAGTAAAGTTATTTTCTAAAAGGAATAAAAACAGTATCGCTTGCATTTCGAGACAATAATAAAAAATACGAAGTCATGGACTACATGTAGCTACAGCAATAAAATTCTTGCCTTTGTGAGTGATATAGGGCAAACGCTTCCTTCAGTAGTCTGTTTAATTTTCAAAACGACCGTCTTCTTGGGTACCCTGTGTGACTCCTATAGCCCAATAAATGTCTACTTTGGTGCCCTGTGGTTACTAGTTACATTCCTTATCCTCTTAACCGCCGATATCGGCCGCAGCTACAAAAACGCTATGACATGTCGAACATTCGAAAAGCAGAGAAAAAAAACCTCGGCTTTGCCTCGTTTTCCCTCAACACTTATTTCGTGTTCTCTTACGTCATAGCCTTTTATATTATTGTCTAGAAACAGGTGCGATGATGTTTTATTCCCTTAACATAACATCGCTTGGCTTTTGAAACTTTAGTCATACCATGGTGCTCACTCCTCCTGGAATTCCTGGAAAACTCCTGGAATTTTGAAATTTTCTTCCAGGGCCCTGAAAAACTCCTGGAAAAACAGATGATTTCCCTAATCTCCAGGAAAAGTCCCATTTTATGGGAAAAATGTTGAACAAACCAAAACTTGCAGAAGTATCTCATGATTGTATTTTTTATTTTTTGTAGACTCAGTTTCAGATTGGAAAGAACCAATTGGAAAGATGATGAACGCAACTGTGCATTGTTTTGGTGGTGTAATAACTCGCTGTGTTTTTTTTTGCAAGGGAGAGTTTGGGGATGTGTCCAGAAAAAATAAATTTTCCACCCTGGAGAAATTCTGAAAAACTCCTGGAATTTTCTTATCATCATCAGTCGGTGAGCACCATGAGTAAAGTTTTAACCAGAAACATTTTCACTTCTTTCCGCCTCAGCCTGAGCTTGTTCTTTATAAATTGTTCTTAACGTTCGGCCAATCTGAGCCTCAATTTATAAAGTTGTTCTTCAGTTTAAAAAAAATGCTTGTAGGGTTAGTATTGGCAAGCAAGTTGATTTCATCAGGCGAACTTTGATGCATTTTATAAAGAGCCATTCCTGTTTAACTCTAGTTCAGTTGTTTGTTTCAGTGTCTTTCTTTATTTTGTGAGAACTTTGCTCATCTTCCTGCAAAACAAAAAAAGCACTCATAATTATAATTCAAAATAATCAGTTCTTATTCGTAGAAAATTGTAGCACATTCAGGTTATTAATGTAGGACCAAATTTTGTGAAACTCCCGAAGACTATTAATAATTATTTCTAAAAAGTGAATAAAACTAATTTATCATATGCTTATCGAGATTTACTTACCAAATTTCCATACAGTAAATTTTCATTTGTTTATTGCTTTTAGCCAACCACAATCTGCGTATCGTCATTTCACGTGTGAGAAAAACGATACGTCCAATCAGGAGCTGCGTATCGCTTTTTATTATATGGATAATAGCGTTTTACCGGAAACTAAGACACTCGTATTTTCCATATTTTCACTCAGGCGGAAAATATGAAAAAGTTATGTACCAAATGTCCCGGATGTACGCGTGCGTCCTTACAAATTTTTACATATTTTCATATTTTTCGCTGCGCTCGCTCGTAAAATATTGTTTTCACCATTCGAAAATAAAATTCATATCTTCGCGCCACCGTGTAATATCCTCTACTTCCACGTGTAAGAAAAATGTTTGCTTTTAGTTTACTAATTAAATGACAAAATTGTTGAATGTCGTGCTTGTTTGAATTTCATGTTGTTATAGACACAGACACAGTTAGAAAAACTGTTACATGATTAAAAGATTTCTCCAGTTTATAAACTGAAAAGGAAATCTCGAAATGCATATGATAAACAGAAAAGTTTTGTATCGCTGCGCTCACTCGTTCGTTTTATGATCCTTCACGACTCGTGAATAAAAACCGTACGCGCGCACTTTCCATGAAGTATTCGCTGTATATTCTACTTCTTTTAAATATTTTTAAGTTTTTATTCAAAAAATAGCTATATTAATTTTTTTTTCACTTTAAAAATGAAGGAATGATGGCAGTTTGTGACGACATAACCAAATTCGTCGCGTCATGAAAATTATTTGGACGGCATCACATGACCACACGATCCCAGAAGTCTTGCGAAACCAAACTCGGCCCAGCCTACCATTCGTTTCTAAAGTGGCCAACTAAAATATCAATTAATGATTTTGTTCAATGCCTCGAGTTAGTCAAATTGTTCATGGTGACAGATGGGACAATATTTAATTAAGAGCACAGAGAATGAAACACAAATATGAGTGCGTGAGATGTGTGCTAATGAGTCGTAAGCCACAAATCACTAACTAGAAACGAAAAAAAAAACAACAACAATCATCATTGAAAACAATACAACATAAGTAAATAAGCTTTACTCTATAAGGAAATAAAATAAGCTTAGCTTTTAAAAGAGGATTTAAAACAACTGTTAAGAAATTTTGGTTTGACAAACGAGGACGAAATACGTTTTTAGCAAAGAAACACCCATTGGCCAATTGCTGGGTTGCACCTGACGTCATGGTGGCCATGTTGGATGAAACTTAACAAAAGAATTTTAACTATTTCTTTTGTTTTGGACTCCAACATGGCCGCTATGTCTATTGTCTTTTGTGTCTCTTAGGAATGCTTGCAACCCAAGAATATCAGACTTTTTGCTTGACGCTCCGCGTCAAACCTTTTCATAAGTATTGTTTCCGGTTTCTCTTGGGACCATTGTAAGTCCCAAGAGAAAATAAAAACAATGCTTATGCAAAATTGTGTCCACCACGTACTTAACAAGTTTTAGAGGCAATTTTTCATGCCATTCGTTATTGAGTTATAGGCGTGTAATAAGCAAGATAAGTAACTAATGCTGTAGCGGCGCAAAACAGCGTTTTATTATTGCGTTTAAAACTTTTAAAGTTCTAAAAGTTAACTCCAAAGAACAATAAGATTAGTTACAATTAAATAAGAAAATATTTATCTTACATTCTAACTCGTCAAATGTATCTCCACCAATGATCTGCCACATTGAACGCATCTTGCTTCCAATTTCTTTTGTTTTTTCGTGTTCTCGACCATAGCGTTCATGCTCGCACAGAATCTGGAAACCTTTTTCATAGTTATAGTATGCCTCACTGAAATCATTGAGCACGGATTGAATATCACCAACTTGCTCGTACGCGAAGGCGGTTTCACGATGGCGTACGGATTTCATTACTCCCTCCGTAAGTCGCAACTCAAGACATTGCTTTGCGTATGGCAGTGACTCTAAATACTTTCCCATATTGAACAGGCAACGAGCAATATATTCAAAAGTTTCTGAAGTGTCACGATGCTTGCCCAGTTTTTTCTTTTGAATTTCAAGTGCTTCAAGGAAATACGCCATGGCTGCTTCGTCTTGGTCATTTCTCATACACGTGCAACCTTGAAGGTGGCGGAATGAAAGTGAATATCATGCTAACAATTTTAAATAACGATAAAAACGGCCTATATAAAAAACATAAGGCAATGAAAGGCAAACTAAAGTAAAAACAAGAAACCGGCGGGAATTTGCTTTAGGATGCGCGCGTACATCCGGGACATTTGGTACATAACATTTTATATCTTCACCAGTGAAAATATCTAAAATGCGAGTGATTTAGTTTTCGGTTAAACAACCTTTCCCTTATAGTAAAAATAAATTTAACTCTATAGAAATAAACTTGTGTAGATAACAAATAGATTGACAATAACAGTTGTTAGTATTTGACAAAGCAACCAATATCACTTTTCGCGTGCTCTGATTGGCTCTCGTAACTTTCAATATCCAAGTTTAGTATTTACCAAGCAACCGATATCCGTCTCCACGTGCTCTGATTAGCTCCCGTAACATCCAATATCCAAGTTTAGTATTTACCAAGCGACCAATATTCATTTTCGCGTGCCCTGATTGGCTCCTGTGACCCGCGATATCCAAGACTATTAGTTGATTTTGAGGCAAAAGTCAACTAAATGACAGGAAGCGCCCATGCTAAAAATAGAAAAATGTTTACATTGCATTGCTTCTTTGAAAATAAAGAGATTTTTTCCTATTATTTTGGTAAATACTAAAACAACTATTCCCCTCAGGGTCGATGCGTAGAGCTAGATATACCTCGACGCTTCGCGTCTCAGTATATATCCACCACTATTCACCTCCCCTTTGGGGGATAGTTCTTAATTATTAAAGTATTTTCAGGTTCGTATATATAGCAGGGGGAAGGGGAGAGCAGTTGCCCTTCCCCCCCCCTCCACCCATCCCATTCTCAGTTTTTTCATTTTTGAAACTATCCAAACAAAGTGTTGAAGAGTGCTGTTGAAAGTATAGCTTAAGTTAAAGATGGTACTTCAATTCAAACCAAAGAAGGTGTTTATGCCAAAACAAATTCTCTAGTAAAGCTGTGTGGACTTTGTTCCCGTAGTCAAAATCTCCTAAGTACGGCCCAAGGGCCCTGACTTAATCAAGCGTCAGTCAGCACAGGCCCTCACAGATATACTCTCTCTCTCTTTCTGATTTTGAGTACTGTCCATGAGGGCCTGGGCTGATCGATGGAGTCTCGCTCTAGTTGTTACTAAGACTTTACAACCAATACCATAAGCATCATCACTCCAAAATATTGAATATGGCCAGTTTAATATGAACTTTAAAAAAGAGTCCAAATAAAAAACGTAACTACGCATGCGCAGCTAGATACCAAAGAAGCGGCAGTAGTGGACAGCTGTTTCGCTCTTATTAGAGCTCGTCAGCACTACATAGCATCAGCTACATAGGAAAGACACAAGGTCTCCCTAGCAGGTAGCCGTAACTTCTAAGGTGGACTAAAAGTCTCTTTAAACCTCAGTCGCCACACTATAAGTGTGGGACCTATGCTGCGATGTTAGCATGACGCAGTTAAATGGAAATGTCTTCAACAGGACATCGAGAGAAATTGGTAAAATTCCATTTCGGTCATCAACGGATACCTAGGGACCAATAACTCCGTCATTTGTACCTGTCTCCGGCTCTTTCCAGAAGCCAATGAAGACTTACAACCGAATAAATAACATAACTACGTTATTTAAAAAAGAGTTCTAATCAGTGGTAAAACAGATATTAGGATTGGCCATTTTTTGTACTGGGAATTAAAATGGAATTCAAGCACTGGGACTGGGCCGGCATTAGTTCCTGGGATTGAGAAAAAAATGTCAAAAATCAAAAATGGAAATGGGATTTGAAGAAAAATGGGCTGAGAAATGGGATTGGTACCCCTCTTCAGAACCCTCTAAGAAATGAGCTGTCATGAATTTACGTACCTTTTTCAAAAATGCATTTTGCTTTTGCTTTGTCGGCTTCCCTTTGTAAACACACTCTTAAAAAATTAGATAACTGGGATGTCTGACCCTTTATTTCCACTCCACTTGGCAGGGAAATTGCTGGGTTTTCCCCATTTCCATCATTAGAGTTTGGGCTACAACTACTCATAAGCTCGTTGGAGGTGTTTTCCCTTTCGTTCAGATCAACATTAAAAACTTGTGCTGCTTTTTCAAAATATTCTATTTGCAAGTCAGGGTCTTAATCCATTTGTTGATACAAATTTCCAATGCAATAAAAAGTATGTGCTGCCTCGATGTGAAGGCCACTCGGCAAAGATTCGTAGAATTTGACTGCCTTTTTGTACTTTTCAATTGCTTCTGGAAATCTCTTGAGTTTTTTGTAAAGGCGACCTTTTAGAGAATATGCTCTGGCCATTCCAAGCTTATCATCACTGTCATCAATTCCAAGTTCAAAAATGTTCAATGCACAGTCAATGAGAACTTCCAACTCAACAACTAAATCTATACTAAAATCTTTGGCATTGTCAACAAAACCTAAGCAGAAGAGAAGATATAAATAAGCAGTTAAAACCGAATTTGACGGGTCGACACCTTCACAAATTCGTGTTGCTTCTGAAACAATTTCTTCGGTAGGAATACTAACTAATCTTTCGGGTGAAAAGGTATTGTTTTCAGAGTTAAAGCACAAAGCACGAATATTGCTAAATTTACCACATTTGAGGACAGATTCAATCGCAAGTTCAACGAGTTCCTTTACGTCATTCATACCAAGAAATATGCGAAAAGAAAGTGATGTTTGAAGAAAGGTAACAAATATTGTCTCTCCGCACAGTCCTGTGTCACGAAATGCACAAAGAAACATCTTTCTATAATTTGCATAATCAGAAGAAAATCTTAACAGGCTATCGGTTTTATCTTCAACAGTAAAATTACTGCAAAACTCAGTAATTCTCTTCAAAAAATGTTGGCAGAACTTTTGCAATGCTTCGTAATCTTTTTTGGGTCGGTTTTTTCGTTTTATGTTTCCAAAGTCCTGCAAAACTCGATGCAAACAATATCTTTCAGTTGAGCCGCTGCTACGGTAGAGAAGAAATCGTTCGATAAGTTCACTAAAGTAAATCTTTACATCGCTCGCTTCAATTTCTAAAATTTCGACAATGGCTTCGCGATCACAGCTTTCTGGAAATAAGGAGACGGTTTGCCACAGGTTTTGAAGAATCGTTGGCAACTTCGAGTAAGCTATATCTAGCAAATGAAACATTCTTTCCTGGTCATCAACCTTGTAAGCATTCAAAACGCTTTCTTTACGTTTAATGTCTTCAATGATATCCTCTGCTGTTAAGTATCCCGCTGGTTGTGCGTTCTCTATAATTCCAGCAGTGCTTTCAAGAAGGAGAGGTACTCCGCCAAGAAGGCTCCCCAAGATAAAAGCAGATTCTTCGCTTATAGAAGGTGCAACTTTTCTTAGAAGCTCTGCTGAAGCTTTCTCGGGAAGACAAGTTATTTCTACTTCTTTCTCTTCAACTCTGACATCAGGATGTGAAAGCAAGAACTTCTGTCTCGAAGTTAATATAACTTGAACAAGTGAGTTTCTTTCAAAAATTTCCGCCAGCATATCGCTAAATTCACGTCGGCGTTTTGCACAATTACTTAATTCTATTCCTTTACTGATAGTAAATGCATCTTCTGCGTTATCAAAGATAATAACTGTTTTCTGCTTAAGTGATTTCACATGCATAAACATTTGTTTCTCTCTACAACCTGCCTCAGTTGCTATTGGTATCTCAAGTCCAAATGCTTCAAGAAAAGCAGCTGAAATTTGTTCAACTGTGGTGTTTCTTTGGATTCTAACAAAAGCTACTTTGTAGCCATTATTTCTGAGTTCATGCCCAACATGAAGAGCTACTGTCGTCTTACCAAAGCCGGGTGGTCCAACAATATTAATTAATCTTGCTTTACACTCAATAATTAGACGAGATATATTAAAACTTTCTTCATCGCGTCCGGTGAAATACTTGGTAACTTCTCTAAGATATGGTTCAAAATTGTCGTTGTTGTCTGAGCATAAGCTCAATAGCGGTTGAAATAGTTTTTGTAGAATTCTTTGTCCAAACCACGCCATTAGCGTTCCAACAACTGCCACAAAATAGAAATGGAATAACATTTTTTCAAGTGGGGTCACTAACCTCTCAATGATCTGCTCCATCAGATCTCGAATTTGTTCGCCATGGTTCATATTCATTTTGTTGATTGTTCTGTCTACAAACCAATGTAAACCACGCCAATGGAGTGAGCTGTTTGAGGTGGAAAGATTTTCATTGAAAATATTGTAATATAATGATAACAAAAATATAAGAAACAACAACAGCAAAACAGAGATAACGCCAACGGCAAGATTCTGTGATATCGCGTGACGCGTTTCTTCGACTTTAACTTGAATGCTTTCTAAGTAGTTCAATTTATTTAAATCATCAAGAATGTTGTAAACGTTTTCTGAACTCATCGGGTGTGACTTTATGCTTTCCAAATCTTTGCTACTGAAGCTTGTCGAACCAACTGCTGTCATAATATTTACGATAATGTCTCTCAGCTCCTGGAATTCGTTTTGAAAGTCAACATTATCTAGTTCCGGCTTCTTCAAATGACCATGCAATTTGTTTCGTTTTTCCCTTAGTAAGCCCACATTGGACTCTAAAGGATAAGACGACAAATCGAGAGCTGTTGGTGTATGCCATGCTGTTGCCATCGGCGGCCGGTTTCCTGTAAATAAAGGGACATTTCGGAGAAGAAATGAAGCCAAACTGATATCAAGGTCGTCCATTACTACAGTAGTCGAAGGATTTCCTCCTGGGTAAAGCAACTCTTTCTGTGGTCTTGTTAGCCTCGGGTTGAAGTTACATAAAGCAGCTTGCAATCCTGGCGCTGCAAGGATGTGCTGTAATGATGACATCGTAGGACAATCTCGGTTAATCACAAACTTTAACGCCTCCACTAAAGCCTCTTTACCATAATGCAGAATTATATAACTTATTCGGGCGTAGTTAACGTTTTTGTCGTTAAACTTATATCTCGGCATACTTATTCTTTCAGTTTCTTGCTGTATAAAACGTACAGAAAATCTCCAAAATTTTAGCTGCCACGTAATGTAAAACGCTTACAATACACAAAATGGGGATCACATGCGCTTTCGTCCCCAGTATCAAACTTTCATGGAAAGCCGAGAACAAGCGAGATAATACTGGGCGCGAAGAGGTTTATCTCGGTCTAAGAACCTGTGAATTTCACGAGTGACGTAGAACAAAAAAAACAATGAAGTCAAAACAAAAGATAGAACGAACATAATAGTAACAAAGCAAAGAAAAAACTTCACAGGTTCTTACACCGAGGATGAGCCTCACCATATGACAAGCCACAAGCAAGCTGCCCTCCTGATATCCAGCAACTGTAAGAGATATTTTATCCAAAAAGCGACAAAACATTGCTGTAACAACAATCAAAGATACAAACCAACATCTTCCGCCTCCCTTCGTAGCCTGGTGAAAAGCGAGGCAAACGTGAGCGGATTTCGAAAGCAAATTAGTGAAAATCTGAGATTCGGTCGTGGGATAATTCTCACAAACTTTGCCGTGGTTTTCACCAGGTCAAGAAAACACGAAGAATATTAATTTTTTTTTTTTGACAGAACGAAATGAGATTATAGCTGGTCTGAATCCCTCACGTCATTTTCGCGCTTCATAGCGCTAAAGGAACACACTTGTTAATAAATCAAAACGCACGTACTATACAATGTACAACTTTATATAAATATATGTTATGGTAGGAGTAGGGGTAGTACTATGTGTTAAGACAGGAGTAGGAGTAACGATAGGAGTATGGGTAGGAGTAATGGTAGGGGTTTGGATAGGGGTAAG
>JAOBAY020041972.1:0-13859 GCA_025331085.2 Zoanthus sociatus
GTGAGATGCAAAAAAAAAACTGAGAAAACAGTCAGACAGTATATCTTTAAGAGTACATCTCGAGGTAGAAAGTGTATCAATTTCAATATTATGCCAACAAACCTACTGATTCTAAATGTTACATAGATGGTCTGTGTGATTTTTCCATAAAAGATGTGTATTAATCAAGACACCAAGATACTAACAACGTACTTACATTCAAGGGGAACAGATGTTTTTGTCGAGGGTTTATAAAGTGTAATTAAAATTGTTTGGGTTTGTTTATGTCTAGGTGGTTGAAAGATAACAAAGTTTGATTTGCCAAAATAAAGGTTGATTTATTAGCAAAGAGCCACTCTGCACTTTGTGTAGTTTGTGGTTAGCCAGGGGCTCAAGTGTTTTGTGGCACTTATTAGAATAAAGGATATTAGTATCATTGGCAAATAGATGAAATTTTAATAGCATGTAGGAACTTGATATAAAGCAGAAATAAAAAGGGCCTAGAACTGCAATTAACAGTCTTTTTGTTTGATATAAATGAATCAATAGCCATAGTTTTATCCTATTTGAGAAGTAAAAGGCAAACCAATCATGATTACACCCTCTAACATGCAGTACAAATATAAATATGTCGTGGTTCATAGTGTCAAATGCTTTTTATGGTCCAAAAATATAGCACAGGTATACACTTTATTATCGACAGTGGAATGAATTTGATCAATGATGTCAAATACAACATAGTGTGTTTAGTGGCATTTTCTAAAGCCATATTGAGCGCTTGAGAGAATATCGTGTTTGTTCATAAATTCTATAGACCTATAATCTGTGGCGGATCCATGGGTGGTTAGGGTGGTTCAGTCGAACCCCCTAAACGAAAAAAAAACACATTCTAACGTGCGCTGTTTTTGAGGAAAAAGACATAAGTGAACGAAACAAAATGCCAATCTAAAACTCGATGTATATAAGCGCTTCCTTTTTTATTTGTCTACTTGGAAAAATAACAAATTCGTTATTCACTCTCCTAGCCCCTAAAGTGGTCACTTTCGGAAATTACTGGATTAGGGTCCCCCTCTTCGTTTGTAAGTTTCATTTTCTAGGAGTCAGTTGATCTCTATTATTGTGAAGACTTAAACGTAGTCCATGTTTAATAAAATTGCTTTAAAAAGAGATAGTTTGTTAAGGTATTAAACCGTCTACCATCAATCAAAACGCTGGATATCGCATTTACGAGGCCTTAAATTTCAAAATTTCCCGCGGGAGCATGCCCCTGGACCCCCCTAGATGGGTTCACCTTCAGCGGCTCATTTCTTCGAACCCCCCTTTTCAAAATCCTGGATCCGCCCCAGCATCGTGGGAAGAATACGCCATTCATTCAATTCATTCATTTTATTTCAAATAAAGCTAACCAATTTTCTTGACTAAGGGTGGCACGTCCTCATCCAAATCAATTCCCTGTTGCCATGGTTTTGCAAAACAATTTTGGCTTTGGTGAGATATGCCGTGGCAAAGCTTATGAGGTCATTTAAAATTATGCGTACTACTCATGATTTTCACTGCCTCCTGGTTTTTGTGAATATCCGCACGTAGAACTTTTCCACATTATTCCTATTATTTTCTTTTCTGTTGTATTCTTTAAGAATTTTACTCTATCTGATTTATGGAGCCTTCCATTATCTGGTGTGGGCTCATCTGTTTTCACCAGGGATGGTGCAATCTTGTTCTCGCACTTGCTAGTCTCTTAGCACTGTTGATTGGAGGGTCTGCCTCTTCCTGCCGAGAATCCTCATTCTTCCTCAAAATTTCGTTTGAACTTCAGCCTTTTACTTGGAGTCCTCCTTGTCGATGTCTTCTGTTAGCTGATTGGCTTGTGCTAAGGTTTGGACTGAGTGGCAGATGTCATCCATAAAAGTGATCCTTTTAATTACTTGTGCTGCATTGGGATAGGTGTTGATTTCTTCGTTACTTGTCTTTCGAAGGGGAATTTGTGCCATTGCTGGTGCGGGTTTATAGCCAAAAGTCAACACTGTGTTGACACAAGTGTTGGGTTGTTGTTCTGTTTTCATGTTTCTTTATAGAAATCGGTGGACATGCTGGTATTGTTCAGGAAATCGAATTCTGTGGTACAATATTTTGGATATTTGAGAACTAACTGCAATAGGATTCTCATGAAAGCGTAAGACGACTCGCTTCCGTGAGATTGTTCAACAGTTCTGGGCCTTTTAGCAAATAGTCATCCAGGCAGTGACCTTGAAACACGGCTAATGAATTGAATACAATTCTGATGGGTATACTCTTCTTTTCTGGTCTTACTACGGCATGATGGGAGACATAATGAACTGGACCCTTGTATTCTCTTAGTTCTCTTTTGGAAAAGTTGTTTCTGTTCATCTCATCTATTTGTCGATCATAGTCCTTGGTATGTTCTGGGTATTCATTTTAAATTAGTCTCTGTTCAAGTGCACTCAATTTCCTCTAAGCTTGAACTCTGCTGTCAAGCAGCAAGTTGGGGCATTTTTTCCACGGATATAAGATAAGCCATTGATCATTAACTTTCAGACAGGGATCTTCCATTATTTCAGCATCATCTCTTTCAATTTCACTAAGTTTGTCTGCATCACAGTAGCATCGTTTTACTGTAACTCTCATAGATTCCGTGCTTCAAAAATCTGTCATATCTACTGGCGCTGAAAATTTCATGTGATAAACACAGCTAACTTGGTTAACGACCAGGTGCTCCTACGAATACAATCCAGTCGAGTGGTAAACATTGCGCTACCATGTCTTTAATCTGTTTGGTTTCACCAGTGTGCAATTTTGCATACAGTCTTCATGATCAGCTGTTTAATGAAGTTTTCTTTTGATTGATTATCAACACAATATTAACAAATGATTCCACAATATTTTTTCAGCCACTAAACCACACACTTTTTAAATTACTATTGCAAATTTTGAACATTAAAGCGGTATTGATTCTAAAGAAAAACAATTGTAAATGCTTACCTCAGATCTCCCTGTCTTGTGTTGTATTGTAACACATTCGCATCAGCTCGCAGCACTTCACTTTCTTTCAGAAACTTCTGGTATATTTAATTTTATTTAATTCTAATATTTCTACCTTTTTTTTCTTTTCGTTTTGTTTTTTTTTAACTTAATACACTTTCCTGATATGTAATGAATATTCTACTTAATTGAGATGTAATGGACACCTGACCATGGGGCGGGGTTGGTTACCGCTAAAATGTGTATGTGTAGTTTAATGTGCAATACTATGTTTCACTACTGACCTTTTTTTTTCGCTAATACCAGTTGTAGAAGGTCTAAAGTAATAAATGTGCCTAAATGTAATAAAGTCCTAAATGTAATAACATTTGGTCCTAAATATAATAAAGTCCTAAATGTAATAACATTTGGTCCTAAAGGTAATAACATTTGGTCCTAAATGTAATAACATTTGGGCCTAAATGTAATATCTTTTGGTCCTAAGTGTAATAACATTTGGTCCTAAATGTAATAAAGTCCTAAATGTAATAACATTTGGTCCTGAATGTAACAAAGTCCTAAATGCAATAACATTTGGTCCTGAATGTAATAACAATTTGTCGTAAATGTAAATGTCTTAACGTTAAACTGTTGTTTTCGATAACGGAACTAACACAGCATTTATTTAACAAACTCATTCGCAATTACATTGCATTAACCACCATCTGCCACACCATTAATTGTATTCATCAATTAACAGTCATACGGAAAAAGGACTGCAAAACCTTTTTTCACTAAGTACTGTTGACCAATCAGAGGAACTGAAAATGGTAGTAAAACGGTCTGCATATCTCACTGAGCCAAGCAGTGGGTTCCAAACCTCCCCATACCCACGAAGCGTATTTCAGCTCTGCCGAAGCCTTGGCAATCATTGTAAAAAAGGCGTGGAGGACTTCATGGTATTGGGCCGACTATTTTGTTACGTTATTAGATGTGGATGACCTCATATGAAAATGTAATAACACTATACTCACGTCATCAATGATAGACAGATTGCACAATTAACCAACTCATTGATAATAACCACGCCATCTATCGCACCATTTGTTACGTTATAATTCAAGTCATTGACTGACAAAGACATCGACCACGTTACCTCTGCAGCAAGGCGTAATATTGTTATTCTATCCTTTTTCTTTTAATTTTTCGTTATCCTCTTCAAAACGTGATCGTTAGTCACTTTTTTTACAGAAGAAGATATACTCAATGAGTACAACAAATAAAATTCCTTTTGCCTTGCATTACCTCATCTTTTATGTGCCCACACACAAATATATTTGTTATCAAAAAGAAAAAAAATTAGGAGTCTGTTTAAATTAAGACCAAATAATATTTGTTATTATGGCGATAACTTCCCGAGCCATCCACGTCAAAAGTCGTCATCGAAATAGACACGATCGTTGTCTGTTTAGCCTAGTTGGTAAGGTGCCAGTCTATCGTGAGGGAGGCTCGGTTCCGATTCCCGGCCGGACCAGCACTCAGGGTCTTAAAACAATTGAGGAGAAGGTGCTGCCTCTGCTCTAATATCTGCAAATGGTTAGACTTTCGCGTCTTCTTGGATAAGGATGTTAAACCGTTGGCCCTCGGAGACATATCTGTATTCATGTGTGTGTTTGTCACGTGAAAGGTCTCCTTCCACCATAGAGTGGTAAAGATGGTGTTTCTAATTAGTAGGCTTTGGCCAGCTAGAAGACATGACACCTAAATAAAGTCTTTATTTATTATTTATTATTATTGTTGTCCCTCGTCTGCGGTGCTCTTTCGAGGGAACTTTCGCTCATCGTCGGGGCTTAAGAAAGCCTAAAACCTTTTTCTCAGGGTCAAGGGAGATCTGGTAATGATTTAAAACACATTTCCAATTTCTGGTGACAATTTCGGTTTTCGCGTTGGCCTACCTACGTCATGAAACGTAATTCGTGGGTTTCATAAGGTTCCACTTCATCGAACATGGTGGTTAGTTATACAAAAGAATCTCATTATATCATCGCGAGACGTGAAACCCAAGAATACCCTGAGGTTGGCAGAACTTTTCAGATAGCCTTTTTAGTACTCATTACCAGGGCCTAAGCAGGTCTGTTCTGGTCACTTCCTATGCTTTACACGTGTGATACGTAATACTCTTAGTCAATGGTGAATTGTGATTTCTATTAACGTTATTTCGTTTTTGATTAGTCCTTTTAAATAATTCACCCATATCCTGCGCTCTGAATGGTCCATGGGTCAGAGGATTGACAAAAAGCTGCTGTTGTCCGCTAGTAATATACTGTTGTTAATGAATGCAATTAATGTTATCAAAATAATGACAGTATAACGTGAAGACGAAATTTTGGTGTTTATTACATTTAGGACCAAATGTCATTACATTTAGGACTTTATTATATTTAGGATCAAATGTTATTACATTTAGGACTTTATTACATTTAGGCACATTTTATTACATTTAGGCCTTCTACACATACATTTTGTCACACACACAATCACAGCGTCATACACGTACAACATTTTTAGTATCACATCCATACATTATATATTTCTTTACAAATAATCCCTTAGAGATTTATATTTTTTATCTTTTATATGTATTTAAGTAGGACGCCGTTTGTATTTTGCACAATCCATCTTTTGCTGAAGGCGGCTACAGTTTGCAGCCGAAACGTCGGTTTTTTAAAGACAGTTTGTATAATTTTTTAGCCAGTGTCAACATTTTATCCCTTTTTTACTTAACTTTAACATGCCTGGCTACAAACCGTATATGTAAATTATACACCGTATAAAAAAAAGACTTACTTTTTCTTTTAGTGCCGGGTTTTTTAACAGAGGGAAGAACTTCTTTAACTAAAAAAGAACGAAGATTTCGATCAAAATATTAGACGATTCCAGCAAGGAAAAGTTACGGTTAATAATAAGCTTAATATAGTTGTTAAGAGGATGATAAGTAAGCGCGAAGGGAATGCAATTAGTTGAAGTACGAGTATTTGGAGCAAGAGCGGTAGCGCGATCAATAGTATAGACTTTACAAGTGGCATATCAATAACATAAGCCGGGTATATTTGGTAACCATAGCAACACCATCAATCTGCTTGAAATATAGATCACCAAATGAAAAACAATTAAGAGTAAGGACAAGTTTAGCTAAGCGTAATAGAGTGGGAATAATAGGTTCAAGAACAGGACGAAGATAAAAAAATGACAAAGGCGCGAAGTCCCTCAGCCTTAGGGATGACAGTATAGAGGGACTTGACATCCATGGTAAATAAAAACTTAGAGGAGTTATCGGGAAAGGGAAAATTATTAAACATACTGAGAGCAAGATTAGTGTCCTCAGAATAAGTGGGTAAGGATTTCACTATAGGCAACATGACAAAATCTAAATAGCTGGAAATGAGTTCAGTAGGACAACTACAAGCAAAAACAATAGGACGACCAGGGTTGTTATTTTTGTGAATTTTGGGAAGAAAATAAATGTGAAATGTATCAGGAGTGTTGACAATAAGTTTTTTAGCAGTAGAAGGCAATGAACCGTCAGAAATGAAAAACTTGACTTTGGCCTTAACTAAATTTTTATCGTCAGTAGTGGGATCTTCATCAACTTCACAGTAGAACTTACTATTAGAGAGTTGGCGGAATAACTCCAGCTTGTATAAGTCGGTACGCCAAACAACAACAACGCAAGATACGTAAAGCAGTCCATTTGTCCTTCGAAAAATTAGAACAACTGAGTTTGCAACTAAAATTAAGATTAGAGATATCACAACGGCTCTTATTAATGAAAAGGTATAGAGAGGCAAATTCCCCCTCAGGAGGGACCCAATTGGACTTACTAGGAATAAGACGTTCAAACACATCACGATCGTCACTTGTAGAATGGGAAGAATTAGAGAGGCTAGAGAAATAAGCTTTAAGACGAGTGCGGTGAAAGTAACATTCAGCGTCTTTCTTGAGCTGAAACTCATCAGACTTATTAGCAACGGGAACAAAGTCCAAAACCCTTGCTAAGAACTCAAATCTCAGAGTCAGAACGGGATAAATCTTCAGGAAAGGTGACAACAGAATGACTAGCAACATTATGGTTAATGTGTTAAAATTTTATTAAATCTGTTATATATTTCCATGCTCTCGGATCTTATCGCTATAAGTAATCGCTGGTCGCTCCACATGGACAGAGCCCACGTTACATTCGGGCTGCGGCTCACAGGCACAAATGTAACATCGGCCGATATCGTTGCATTATAAGATCGTGACAGCGGCCTACGGCCTCGGCACGGTAATTATACACCGTATAAAAAACAGGAAAGTTACTGACGTCAGAGTAAAAGAGAAAGTGACTGTACATGAGGTGACATTATATTTAGGCAGAGAGAGAAGTAAGTAGCAGCCAATTGAAACACGGTAGACAAGGAAAATAAAAACAACAAACAATGAGGAAGAACATGAAATGAAGAAATTAGAAAAAAGTGAAGCATTCATTGAATCGTTGTTGGGAACATAATAAAGATGTTCGCGGATACGATCACCTAAACGGCGGCCAGTTTCACCGATATATAAAAAGATTACAGCGGGAACATTTAATGCAATAAACAACGTTCGAGGTGATACAATCAAAATGATCAGTTATTTTAAGAGATGATTCGGAACCAGCAATGTGGTTGTGAGAAACAATGTAGGGACTGGTAGAAAATGTAGGACGAGAAAAGTGTCGGGTTCTTTAACATAACGAAGAACTCCTTTAATTAAAAAAGAGCGAAGATTTCGAACACGTTTGAACGAGAAAAGAGAGCAGTCATTGAAAATATTAGAAAGTGTTAGAATCATATTCCAGCAAGGAAAAGTTACGGTTAATAATAGGCTAACGCTTAACTTAATTGTTGTAAGAGGATGATAAGTAGAAGAGCAAGAGCAATAGCGCGATCAATAGAAGAGACTTTACGAGTGGCATATCAATAACATGGGCCGGATAGTTACGATTAAGAAAAAAAAAACACATCTCAGAGCATTTGTTAGAGAATTCAACATCATCACTACACAAACGGCGGAGACGAAGAAATTGCGAAAAAGGAATTGCGTTAAGAGTATGCTGAGAAGGATGAGAGGAGGAATAAAGTAAGCAGGAATGATGGTACTAACGGTAATGATAATGGTAATGATGATGCTGACAGTGATAATGAAGTTGATGGTAATGATGATGCTGACAGTGATAATGGTAGTAATTATAATGCTGATGGTAATGATGGTGCTGATGGTAATGATGATGTTGATGGTAATGATGGTGCTGATGGTAATGATGGTGTTGATGGTAATGATGGTGCTGATGATAATTATGGTGCTGACGGTAATGATGGTGCTGATGGTAATGGTGGTGCAGATGTACTAATGACTGCTGTTGGTAATGATGGTAATGATGGTGCTGATGGTAGTGGTGCTGATAGTGTTGATATATTAATGTTGCACTGAATATAATGATCGCATTGATGGTAATGCTATGCTGATAGGAATGACTGCTGATGGCAGCGCTATGCTGATGGTAATGTTATGCTGATGTTAACATGATGCTGATGGTCATGATTGTGATAATCATGCAAGAAAACGAGAGTAAAAGTTTATATTATAAAGGACAAAGTGTTGCGCCAGGAGAAGTACGACAAAACATAACCTATATCTAAGCTCTTCATTAATCCTTTATGACTGCATTCTCAAAATGCACTTATTTCATTATTTCATTTGCTGTTAAAAAAGGGTTTTCATATAACAGTGGTTGCCTGATTACTTCATCCTATTTTTCAAGAAACTAAACAAAAAAGACAAAGGTTTTAAAACTTATCCTAAAATGTTAATGTAATAAAATGACTTTATATATAATCACAGATAAAGATGAATCAATTTGACAGTTTTGTAATGTTTTGCTAAATGTATCTTACCGGGTGGTTTGAATTCTTCATAGTAGCTATAATGGGGGGCTGACATATAGTTTCCCAGCGTTTCATGTTTGGATTTCCCATTAATCATGCAGTTTTCAAACTGACAAAATAATACAAACGGGTAAAAGTTCATTAACGATAAAGGTTTATATAATTTATTTGTGTCGGTAAACTAAATGACTTCGAGTGTAATTTGCAATAGATAAGCACAAGTAATTTTTTCAAAGGCTAACAGTATTGCACTCGCACTTTGTAATATTTGGGAAAATTTAGTCCAAATGAAAAATGGACATAGTGATTAATGTCAAAGAAAGCCAGATGAAATTTTGCGGTCACTTGTTTAATTGTTACTTCATTTGCAAGACCAAATTTTTGTTTACACAGACCATTATTTTCCTGCGTTTTGTTTCCAATATTTTGGCTAAACTTTGCGTACAACTTTGCAGTCATGTTACACGAAATTAGGCTGTTCTCCTCTTAAATATTATTGTATCAGATTCAAGTAATTTGTTTATGTATTGTATATTACCGATATAAATACTTGAACAGTTAAAATACTATTAGAGTGCGTGAGCGAGTAAATGAAACATATCATTTAACCCTGGGTTCAAAAGTTAAATGTCAACTTATTGTTTATTATTATCATTATTTTTATTATTAATGTTATCATCATTATTGTTATTATCGTTATTATTATTAATGTTATTATCCCTGTTATTATCATTGTTATTATCGTTATTATTCTTATCATTGTTATTATCATCATTGTTATCATCATTATTGTTATTATCATTATTGTTATCATCATTATTGTTATTATCATTATTGTTATTATCATTATTGTTATCATCATTATTGTTATCATCATTATTGTTATTATCATTATTGTTATTATCATTATTGTTATCATCATTATTGTTATTATCATTATTGTTATTATCATTATTGTTATTATCATTATTGTTATCATCATTATTGTTATTATCATTATTGTTATCATCATCATTGTTATCATCATTATTATTATTATCATTTTTGTTATTATCATTATTGTTATTATCATTATTGTTATCATCATTATTTTTATTATCATTATTGTTATCATCATTATTGTTATTATCATTATTGTTATCATCATTATTGTTATTATCATTATCTTTTTATTAATTTTATTAAATTAACAGGAATTGTAAATAGCTTTTTTGAATGAATAGTTTTTTTTAATTAATATGAATTGTTAATAAAGTTATTATTATTATTATTTTTTTATTATCCTTATCATTATCAAAAAGGTCTCACAACTAATCAAATCTCAGCAGAGCCGGGATCGATATGTGGACCTAGTGACCATGAGCTAACCACGTTCACCCGGTGTTAAAACAGTGGACAAATCCACAATTTATGGCACTTTAACATGACGTTCTCTATGTACTTGTTAATACCTCGTTTATATACTTCTACAATATAATGTATGTTAGTGATCCAAGAAGTCGGTTAGAAATTACCTTTTTGAGTGAGATTTGCAACTTGTACAATTGTTGTTAAATTAGATGTTTCCATCATTATTACTTGAAATACAAGATTACATAATATTTGTATAAAAATGAAACATGAATATCGAAACGCATTACTTAAGGAATAGAGAGTAATGTGAGCGTTTTCTTTACAAATAGACGCACTAGCTTACCACACAATAAACAAAAGAACTTGATACAGCATGAGGCGAAGCTGAGTTCAGTTTTGAGAGTTTTTGACTTCATTTTGTGACCAGCAAGTAAGTCTAGTTGCATACAAAACACGAACTAAAACTCTCTAACCATTCAATATGCAATCTGGCTTCACTGCATTGCACGGCGAGATACATGACCTCACAAACTTGAAAAAAGAATTTAAACGTTAAGAATTTTTAGACTAATTAAGTACATAATTAAAATAGGGAGGTTAAAAAAATGTCACAAAAAAGCTGTACATGAAGAAAACTTAATGCGAACAGAATAGTTTTCAGGAGCAAATGGCAAAAATGCAATGATATTATCAAAAGCTGGAATTCGAACTGTAAAAAATCATATTTAAGTAATTGTTTTAGAATTACCTAGCAGTCCTTCGAGAAGTAATTTTAGTAATTTAATAAAGAAATAAAATAAGTCCAGGAGACAATAAAGGATGTTATGTCATGTTATCAATAAAAGCCGGAAAAGGATCCCGTACATTTCCGCTTTCTGTTTTCTAAACCCAAAACAAATCATTTTCTAGCGGCGTAGCCAGCTCGTAGGCCTGCTGGTCCTGGCCTTCAAATTATTTTGACAGGGAAAATATAATATTGAAAACTTATTTTAATTAAATTGAATAAAAAAAACACAGGAACACAGGAAAAATGTCCCCGAAGCCCCCTATAGAAAAGATCGTGGCACAGCTCACGCGAACAGCAGCTCGCACTTTCAGCACTTGCACAGCCATGAGCCTGCAACATTTTCAGAACTTAGTTCTGATCTTAGCTACGCTGCTGTTTTCAATAATTGCAAATTCAGTGTTTTGTAAATAGAGCAAAGGGTTCTCCATTTTAAAAAATCAAACAGAAAACACAAACGCTGCAAAATGTTACAGTTGCACATGTTGACAAGGCTTGCTTGAAATGCGCCAAAATTTAGTGTCAGATAAATGGATCAAGAATCATTTGAATGTAGTCTCTGGAGTAAAATCATTTTCACTCATATTAGTTGTTTGTATTTAGTATAACATTTATTGAAAACTCGTCCGTTTTCAATTCTCAGCGATACTGTCACGATTGATTGATTGATTGATTGATTGATTGATTGATCAGTTTATTTACCACTCTTGCATGCAGCTACAGCTGAATTACAAGGACATCATCATCATATGCTTTTTATGCCTAGCTGGAACATAGGGCCATCACAAGGTTCTTCCACTCTTTCCGGTCAACCGCTTTGACTCGCGCTTCATCCCATGAGCTCCACCCCATCTTCCCTCTCTCTTGCTCTATCGTCCTTCTCCATGTTGTCTTTGGCCTACCTGGCTTTCTTCGTCCTTCTGGTGCCCAGGTCATGCAATGTTACAATTACTCTCCCGACCTTGTCTCAATAGGTGACCATTTATCTTATTTCTCTGCTTAATGGCTCCACTTTTTTGCTCTTCTAAGTACTTTTTTATCGCTGATGTGGTCTTGCCAATTAATCTTCAGAATTTGTCTCAAACATTTATGGTTGAAAATGGCTATTGCCTTATTATCTCTCTTGTTTATCTTCCAGATCTCAGAACCGTACAACAAAACCGATAGTACCAACGCTTTAGCTTTAACTTTGTCCTTTTTGTGATTTCCTTCGATCTCCATATCTTTGTGAGTTTTGTGCAATCAACTCTTTGCCATCTTTTTTATAAACGTTTGATCCTAAGTATGTAACTTACAAGGACACCAGCAACTGTATTACTGATATTTATAAGTACCATAATTGTTCATCCTTTCCGTCCTGGGAACTATTTTAACACCGCTATTAACAACCGAGTCAGAGCGAAGAGAACACCTGCGGTTGGGTTTCGGGGGGAACATGTATTATGTTTGTAAGGAAATCTTTATCCCGGAAATTCTCCATTAACTTATGGCATGATTTTTCCCGCCTTTGACTAAGGGTCAGCGAGCCTGAATGGTTAAGCGCTACATCATACGACAGCCCAGGGAAAATGATGTTAAATTCCCTTTTTTGTATTGAACATGTTATTGATTCTAGGGTTTTGCTCAAATAAGCCGAGAGGTCTACCCAGACTGGTGTTGCATATTCAATAATTGATCCAACAAGACTAAAGTACATTTAAACCAAGCTCTGCCAGGCCAGGCCACATTAAACGCTTAAATTAGCTTACTTTTGCAAGCACATAATCGCAATGTTTGTCACTAGACGGCCAGATAAACACAGGGGGTTGCAGGGAAGGACTGATATTGCAGGAAATTTTAATTTTTTTAAAAGAAATTGATATTTAAAAATATCCCTAAATACACTCCAAAGCAGAAAAGTCATGGTTGTGAAAGTGTCGGCAGATGAGCAGATTTTGACCAATTGAGCGCGCGGACTTTGAGCAGTGAAGAAAGTAAGCATATTAAGTAAGTTTTAATCATGACACAATCAAACGTAGATTAAACTTTCGTCTCTATTAAATTTTTATTCGGTTTTACCTTTTCTTCATTGCGTTTATAATTGAAGGACTCGCACCTCTTGTCGCGGAGACAAATGAAAGCACAGTTGATCGGATCTGATACGGAACTTTTCTCAATTGTTTGGTTTAGCAAAACGTACCCTAAAATTAGTTACGATATATTAGAATATCACAAAAGTCCTCACTAGATATAATGATACAATTAATTATATTTTGAGGCAGTTGAACATTTCTTAACTTCATTGATTTATTAGTTTGATAAAGATCACATGCAAGTAATTTTTGTAAGTTTACACAAGAAGGGAATTTTTACTTTTAAAAGACAAGGACTGGATGGAAAAAAGATGTTGTTTGGAATTATTTCCCAGTAAAATGGGAAGATGAATTTAAAACAATTTTGTTAGTAACTCCTTGACTCAAAACTAACCTCTGTGCTCCACAAAATATCCCTGTCTTTGAAGATCTCTTCGCTGAAGAGCGATGATCTCATGATATGTTATAACATAAAGACACGTGACCAAGCGCATGGCTGAAAACAATAAAAAGATATTAAGATACACTTCTGGTGATTGTATTGAATAGTGCATGAATGAATTTTCATTATCCTCATGGCGTCATAACGAACAGGAACAAGGAAACAATAAAGGCCCTGTTCACACTATACCGGGTAGCTATCGTACCATCTCAAAAATCATATCGGATAGGCCGCGCGTTCACACTGGGAACGCTTGTTCCGCAGCAATTTTTGTGCCAGAGTGT
>JAOBAY020042004.1:0-13858 GCA_025331085.2 Zoanthus sociatus
GACTGTTACATGTTTAACATGTAACAGTCATGCCCAATTTCCCTTTGTCTTCTGCTGTTTTTTTTCCTGCTGCTTTGCAGATCTACCTAAAGGTGCAATATTTATGCCTCTTTGTCTGCTGTTAGCCATTCTGCTGCTTTGTGGATCTACTGTTCAAAGTGACGTAACAGTCACACTACAGCTTCCTTTGTTTTTTGCTGTTACCTCTCCTGCTGCTTTGCGGATCGACCTGATACCCTAGTTCCCTTTGTCTTCTGTTGTTACCTCCTGCTGCTTGGCAGTTCTACCTATCACCTTAGTTCCCTTTGTCTTCTGTTGCTACCTCCTGCTGCTTGGCAGTTCTACCTATTACCTTAGTTCCCTTTGTCTTCTGTTGTTACCTCCTGCTGCTTGGCAGTTCTACCTATTACCTTAGTTCCCTTTGTCTTCTGTTGTTACCTGCTGCTTTGCGAATCTACCTAATACCTTGGTTCCCTTTTGTCTTCTGCTCTTACCTCTTCTGCTGCTTTGCGGATCTACCTAATACTTTGGTTCCCTTTGTCTTCTGCTCCTACCTCTCCTGCTGCTTTGCGGATCTACCTAATTACTATAAATTTGGTAGAATAAAAAATACCAAGGTTTTTAAAATATGATTTTTTGGTTTTTAACTTACCATTGGTTTCTTTAAATTCTAATGTTGCAAATCCTCTGTAAGATGTTGGCGGGAAAGTTTGATTGTAGACAAAATACTTTACCGTGGGTCTAGACATTTATACATTGTATTTGTTCATACCACAAGGTTGGAATACTTATTCATAATTCACTATTGGACTGTTAAATTCTTTGAATGCATAGGAGCACACGACGCACCGAGATAAACTGTGGGACTGATTAGATGTTAGATCTCGTCTTAAAAATGCGTGTGACAGATGTCACACTCGGTTTAAATGAAAAAAAATATATGATTGCATTTGAATTTTGCCTAAAATGTTGTAATAGCCATGGAATCAGGTTTTGTTTATGGACTACTGATACTCCAAACATTGTTAAAGAGTGAGAAGAATAGTGTAAGTTTTGAAACGATCAAGAATTTGTTTTATAACTGATTTATTTACAATCTTTAACGGGCACGTGAACCACTCGAACTATTATTTATGAACTCGCAAACGAACGGAATTTTGTTTATATCATGCATGAATAGTTAATGAGATGATTTTTGATTCGTATGAATTTGTTTTGCGAGACAGAAGCATTTTTTTAAATTTTGCTACACAACTCTTAAATTTTGTCTTTCATTTCTTTTACTAAATGATTATACCGGTAGCGGCCAATTGTTATACGTAAAACGGCGTAATGATCAAGACTTTCCTTCAACTTCGCTTTAACCGCTCATGGGCAGGTTTCACTCACTTTGCTACAGCTAAGTGGAATACACGTGAAATACAAAACCCTGAAATACAAAACCCTGAGAAACAAGGAATAACATAAGCCGTCTACGCTGTCGGTGTTACGTTCATACACATCAACTTTCGAATTAGTGGGTCCTCATCGTATATTCTCACTGCATCTCTGAATCCAGCTGAGTTGCTTCGTTGGCCTCCAGGAGATCGTTGTCTGAGCAGGTGGAGTTAAATCTGCAGTTATGTAGAAGGAGCTGTATGAATTTGTGGGTCTCTCCCGCGGCGCAGACTGCACTCGTAGATTTGCCCCATCTCATGTTGTCATCGGTCTTGGCCACCTTTAGACCCTGTTTAGTGTGGCTCACTCCCTCCTCGGAAGGCTGCTTCCCGGGCGAGTGTCTCGCGATGGGGTGGCTGTGTAGATCACTTTGAGAATAAAGCTTGTTAAAGAATCAAATTCGCTAGTTCCGTACATACTCGATAAGGAAGATGTTTCCTTCTAAAACTCGAGGAATCTTTACTCTTTAATTGTTAGCTTTTGTTTTTTTAATCTGTTACCCAAACTAACAATTGAAAATCCTTCTCTCGCGTAAAAACGCGAACTATTCATTTACACAATTAATTATTCCCACTCACACACGTACCACACTTTTAAACCTTTCGAAAATCTTACAATGGCGAATGCCAGACGACAAGGTGTTTTAAATTAAATGAAGATGACAATGTACAATAAATTAAGCTGCTTAAAACTATTTATCCTAAAATGTAGAAAAGGGCAAGAAATGCTAAAACAGTCGATTGCTTGTTGTTAAAGAAAAATGTTCCAAAACACAAACGTGCCGAGTACATGAAAACCATTAATTTTGATGAATTAAAATGCATAAATCATACGGAAAAAATAATTGAATTAAACGTGCACAATTAACAATCTTGCCGCTTAATGAAATTTATGATCAACTCGTTCAGTTTAAGATCCTTGCTCCATCGCTAACAATTTCTTTACTCCTTCGCACATATCACGCACGCACTGCGCTTCTGAAAGGCCCAATCTGCGGGCATTACTGATGTCATACACTCCCGCGTCCTCCCCTGTAGAAACAGAGTGTTCTCCGTGGATCCCGCGGGCCTGAATGTGATGCTCGTCCAACACCTTCTGGTAATCAGGATGTTTTACTGCGTTAGGAATCTTGACGTGCACGCTAGCGCGCATGCCCGTACCAAGGTTGGTAGGACACGAGGCAAGATAGCCATGTGAATCTAAGCGTTGGAAACCGATCGCTTTGTCCAGCTGGTTGACTACACGGCACAAACGCTCGAACACGGAGCTGATATTTCCTCCTTGCTCCATGCTGATGATCCGGAGATGATCTTCCTCGTTCACCCATACCAGGAAAGTTTTGTCATTATTGTAGAAAATTCCTCGACCCTCCGGCCAGTCCCTGGTGAAACCAGCAGCTTCCATGAAGCGGTCACCTTCCTTGAACAGGAAGTGTTCTTTAATCAGTCTATCCTGGGTTTCTTTGTCCATACCTAACAATGGGTAATACTTTCCTGCCAGGTCACCCTCCAACGAGTTCAAAAGATCGGACACCTACGAGACAAACCCTTAGTGAGACGGCAGCTTTTTCTTCAGCGCTGTTCAGCGCAGACCTATTTTAAATTAGCATATATTTTAGTTGAAGTGAAGTCAGAAATACTGTAGAAAATCCTCGCTATATACAGTTTTGGTTTAGTCATTTTAAACAAATTACATTTTAGCAAAGCAATTTTTCAGGAATTTCTAGCTGTGCTCGAAAATACTGCGAGCAGAGATTTCAAAAGCTGAGCTTGTATTAGGACGCAACTATGATCACCATTATCATCACATTTAGTGGCGAGCGTTACTGTCAGAGTAATACGAAGAACACTGCAAATCTGGGAAATATCAGAGCAATTTTGTTCACCTTGATGAAAACAATAGAATATGCTAATATTTTTGTCACAATTTGAGGCAATCCCGGGCAAGCATTCCGCTTAATACTTGGTGAAGAAAAGCAAACTGCAAACAAATTGTTGCAACTACATCACTCAGTCCAAAGGGAAACAAATGATGAACTGTTTAGCTCTGGAAACTAAATAAGAACATGGACAAGTAAATACCTTTTTCTCAATCTCAAGTCGCTCTTCTTTGGTAACTGTTGGTGGTAGCCCATAACCAGAGAGATTGCGTGCGACTCGGACTCGAGTAGAACGAATAAACTTCCTTTCAGGGTCTAGGTCAGGATATTTCACCTCATCTGCATCCATGGACGAGGTATGGCCATCTGCAAGTTTGTAGGGGGAGTGGTAATCTTCTATCAAGGGGTCAAAAAGAGGTGCAAATGTGCGGTAGCATTCTTCGTCTCCTGCATAGACGCCAACAGAAGAGTCCAGATTGATGACACCGGTTTTAATGCAGTCCCACAGGGTACTCCCCTTAGACGTCTTGACGCCCTTCAGCTGATCAAAAGTCTCCTGTGTTAAGTGCTTTTTCAAAAGAGACTTCGGGTTCACCTTGTCACTGTTCAGTTCGTCGGGGTATGTTGTGTGTCGATCTGCGGTTAACAAAAAAAGACATTGTTTATCGATTCAATATTCTCTTAGTTACTTTTGTCATCACTTGGTTATACCAGGAGACAAATTGGGGGCGTGTGCCGTCTCAGTCGCGAATCGGAGTTGATTTAAATGACTAACTTGGTCAGCTGTTTTCACGGTAAAATCCTTCCGTTTTTATCTTGTATGCAAGATATTGAACTTGAAAAACAATTTTAAAAACAAACAAACGTTTTGATAGGCCGATTGCCACATTTTATAGAAACAAGCAAATTGAAAGAATATGCAGTCTATATTTTGAATGGAAACTATTCGTGCGCGCTTGCATCAAGTGCAAGGTTTATACCAAATTTGGGGGATCTAATGCTTATTATAAATACATTAAAAACTAATTTGCACTTTCTAAAATTACCCAATACTGTAATTACGAAATTGTTTCAACACGATCGCTTTCAATTTCAAAATTAAACACTGCTGTGAGGAAACTAACGAATATTTCATAAAGATTTAAAAGTACTTCACACTTTCTAAAGTTACTCTAGTGCTGTAATAATTTTGTATTTGGTGATGCAGAGACTGTTTAGGAGAAATATTGACCGAATTTTAAGCCGGCAATATACATTAGCACGGCAAACCTTTACGATGTTGTTGACTGTTGTGTTTAAATTTGCATACTTTTACATAACATCGCGAAAGGATGCGAATAGACAGATAGACAAATAACTTTGTTAGAACTCGATGAAATTGTAAAACACTCACAGCCAGGATTTTAATTTAGAAAGGCGAAGGACGTTTTTAGTTTAAAATAAAGAATGCAACGGCTTTCAACATAATATGTAAATGAGTTTAAACCTGCGCTTAAAAACAAAGGATGGCTGAAAATCGGCTAAAACAGATATTTTATTTCGCGTTTTGGTATTATTATTTAACCAAAAGCTATTTTTTAGTAAGAAGATTAAAATGCGACCGAATAATTTCTATTTTTAAGAACGGAAGAAAGCAAAATAATCAAAATTGAAAACAGTAAGAAAAACAGAGCCAAACTTGAAAATGAAGCTTTTTTATGAATAAAAATATGTTAAATATACTGCTATCAGCAGAGATACCTTCAAGGTTATTCATCGAAATAACAGAATACCTTCTGGATCGAATGTGAACTGCTAAAACTCGGCAGCGAGTCGAAAAACCGGTGGTCGCGAAAGTCAACAGTCTCAGCTCATCTCGAAAAACACCGGTTACAATGAAAACCTTTGGAGAAAGACTTTTCCGCACGCTTGCTTGACTGCCAGTGAGACTACTGTCAATTATATCAAATTCAAAAGTAGTTTTAATATACCCAAGGCTAAACCTACCTGAAGCCATGGTTACTTATAGAGAAGAATTGTGCGATGCGTTACGAACTGCAAGCTGTTTGTTCTGACTAAGCATTAGCACATGCGCAATATATTCCAGCTGTGATTATAAGAAAAGGACGCTTTACGCCAGATGAACTGACAAGCTGACAAACGATCATCACTCACGGGAAGGCTATTGTAATGGTGTTTAGTGACTTGCAAATGATATGCTTCGCTCTTCATGGTGTAACTCATACAAGTTTGTAAACTTTTCAATGCCAAACGTCCAATAAAGGAAACCAGAGTTAGAAGCAGTATTATTAATTTTTGATTGTATTGTTTATCTATTATTTATTTCAAACAGATTTGTGAACTGCGATACAAACTAACACAGGACCGATTCTCATCGAATTCCGATTATATTTATGATGACTTTTTACTAGCAGCTGAATTATAGCAATGGGGAAGCATCTCCTAAAATTGTTTCATGTTTGTGTTTTTTTTTAAAGAGAAGTTTATCCTAGTTTCCATTGAACGTCCAACAAAGTTTGTATTTTTGTAAACAAATCTAAATATGATATCTAAACAAAGACTACAATATATTCATAATAAGCTCAGTATTTGATTAAACCATGCTATATAAAATTCTGTTTTAATTATTTTAACTTTTAAAATATTAGTTAGCTATAAAGAGTTTTATCGTAACATCAGTTCGATAAATTTAAATCATTTCATAACATTTTCCTGTTTTTGAAATTATGTAATCTTTTTTAAAAGCAACTTAGAATAACTGCATGCACTCGCTTCAGGGTTGTGTTTTCACAAAACACTAGAGAAGGTTGTTTTGCTTGGAAAACTAATACTTAAAAGTGATATTTCTGTACTGTATTTTTCTTCTCGGGACTTTCTTGCTTATTAAGAGTCGCAATTAAACAACATAAAGGTTTCGTTTTGAGATAAGCTGATGTATCTTAACTCGCTGACCCACGCACTCAAATGAAATAATTTATCGCTGGTCACTTGACACTTCAGAATAGAATCTGTTGACAGAAATCAAGCCAAATAACAAATCAACCGGTCTCAGTGGTTAAACAGAGGCAAAGCGTTCGTTTATTGCCGCCGCAACATTTATTATACTAAAATATAAAACAAGAAAATAAGTAATGACCAGCTTTCTTTACTTTGGTTACGATATTTATACAAGCTCTCAATGAAATAAGAATTACATTTAAATCACGACCAGATGTACTTGAAACGTGTATCATCTCCAGTTTTGAAACAAGATTTTAAATATGTCTTGTTATTTGGCAGTGTGGAATAAACGAAATACTTTTTCTTAACTAGAATTATATAATACAGCACAAAACGTTTTTAAAATTACAACTTTGTTGACTACTGACGCTTCACGCTTTATGGTTTTTAAGAATTTGCTTTGATACTGCCCACAAAAAGTTAAAAGTCTTTTGTCAAACAGCAAAACTATGATTAAAAATAATTTTTTAGATATAGATTTTGTTATTTTGAAATACTGATGGGTGATTTAAGCTGTTTTAAGCAATAAAAACAGCCGCCATGCTGTCGTGGAAAATCAAGAATTTTAAGTAGACTCAGCATCGCAACTCCTGCATGCAATTGAGCCGCGGTATTCATCAGTAACCGATTGATCTTCTCTAGCGGCCACAAACAGCAGCAAACTGTAATTGATAATGGTAGAATTCTCGCTGGTTTAAATAGTCGATTCAGGTTTTTAGCGAGCGTAAAACGTTATAAACCGAGCGTGTATGTATGTTTTTATTTCTTGAAACGTCCAGAAGGAAATAAATCCAATATCGTTTGGACTCTCATCGGGTTATTCAAATATATTAACGAACTTGACGTGGTTCGTTTCATATTATCATTACGGCTGCAGGATAAGCTTACATAAATTAGATGCAGCATTCAGGCCTTCCGACTTAGCTGGCAAAATAGCAATTAATTCTAGCAAACTTTTCGTTTTACACATGAAACCGTACTGCTGAGTACATGGCTAATTGAGTAGCGTGCTTTGGTCACATGAAACATTAAAAGTGAAATGGCATTCATTACGATAACATACCCGAACTCGCCATTGCTCCGGTTCCTTCGTCCTTGTTTTCTGACCGAGCTTGCGTTTGACTCTTGTCTGATGAACAGGAGTTGCCCATGAGTTTAGTGCCGCGTCTGTGTATTATATATTTTACCCTCGTCGGCCTACGATTCGTCCGTTGCTAAAGATAATGGACGGTTTGATGAACGTAAACAATTCATCACTAGGGGGCGTGGTTAGGAAATTTATGCGTCTGAGTTACAACAAACTTGGCCTTTGGTTTTCTATAAAAAGTGAGCACTTCACACTACTCTGGTAACTCAAATATTTCACTGAGCTAACGAGGACTTGCAAAAACTTTCAAGTTGGATTCAGGCGACAGAATTGGATGCTACAAATCGGGGTTGCAAACCCGAGATGTCAATCAACTTCAAAAGTTGCTGTAACGAACAAAAAAACTTATCTTAGGCGACAGAAAACTGCAACTACCAACATGATAACAACTCGTCACTCACACAAATGTGTGTTCTTACTTTGTACCTTTATTTGCCACCTTTCAGAAACGATTTAGTAAAATATCATGCATAACAAGTTGTATCTTGGTATCGTGTTGTGTCCTGTATCCCACAAGAAAAGGAAATCTTTTCAACGTTAACAGTTGAAACAAACATCAATACAAGTTCAAATTAGTATAAAAAATCGTTCATTAAAAGTTTCAGTTTACAGTCAAAACCCTTCAATTCGCGCCAATCACAAGCGAGTTTGGCACAAGTGTTTTGACAGATTACAAACATGTCCATACAATATCCGAATAACATCTTTGTTTCTTTGTGTAAGTGTCGAAATACTTGATCAAGAAATCTAAAGAAAAATCTCGCTATTTTTAGTAACTATTGATAAGAAAACCATCGTAAACAATAATTGAAATTTTTTAATTCAACAATCTAAATTAAGATTTCAAATTAATATATCTGTAAACAAATGTTATGACACTTTTATTTGTGTTAACCATGCAATTCTGTGTTGGTGCAACCTGCATATTAATATATGTCTCATGAAAGCACTGACAAAGCTCACGCCAAGTTATTGTTTCTTTAAAACGTATTTTTAAAAATCGTCAACTGTCAGATGATTCCAACTTACATCTGATCTGGACTTATCATGTACTAAAGATGTGGTATTTTTTACAGGTCCATTTGATTCCTAAGGTTGCTGAAACGCCAAATTATTTCATTCCTTCGTTTTTTAAATCAATGTTGTGCAGTAAATTTCACAGCTGTGGTTGATTTCTTCTTTAAGAATGAAAATTAGTCCTGGAAAATCAAGCATGCATTACGGCGAAACAAGTTTCATTGACCGGAAAATCCAATGCACACTTTTATGATCGTTAGACGCTAATTACCACCTTATTTAAGACTTCTATTGCAAGGCATGGAATTCGTGATGGCAGATGTAAAGAACTCTCTCTATACAAATAGCTGCAAATATTTTTTAGGATTTCTGCAAGCTCAATTAGAATATTCAATTTCACGGTCGAACCGTCCTTCAACAAGAAAAGGCCAAGAACTGACAAGATATTACTGCAATACTCGTGTTTCAGACGCGCACAGTTAAACACAGTAAAATATTACATATCTGTTAAGACTTGAATAGCATAACTGTTCATGAAAAATATGTGGAAGGTCAAAGGTTTTGCTTTCCATCTACAGTTACACATCCCCTACGGCTACAAAATGAGACTTTATGCTTTTAATGAACTATGCAAGATTTTGAACCGTTTTGTTCTCCACAAAATGATTTGATTTTCAACTGACGCTCATCCAATGTGACTTTGAGTACATACCTCTTTCACAATCAGACATGCTAGACTTAAGAATACCCTGACACTGTGTTTAATGACATGGTGATTTATTCTGCGCATTCGTCGTTCTCTAAAAACAAATGCGCAGAATTACACGACTGTGTCGGGGTATTCTAAAGTTGCTCCATATCTATTTTTTATAAAAAAAATCTTCTGAGTTGCGCCTTGTAGCGTCTGGGGCGAACTTTGTCCAGTGGAACCGTTAACAGGATAAAAATAAAGTATTATTCATAGCTGCTGCATGTGTTGATGAGGACGTGTATTTTAAGCGTACCAAAGTTTCACCTTCAAACATATTTTTCTAAGCATACTGTACTTTAATTGAAACATAACTATTTTGACAAGAGCTACTGAAATTAAACAAAAGGTAACGAACTAAAACCTCAAAACTCAGTTTCTGTTATTAAGATTCCTTCTTCTTTTACATGTTGGCTGTTTGATTTTGCTGCTTTAATAATAATTATAGGACATGTAACAGACATTTACGATTTATTTTCAATTTCCGCATATCTGAGCGTATTAGAGGTCCTATTTTAAAGCGAGGTTATAAACAAAGAAATATACATTTTATGCGTTCTCAAAAATGGCCGACTTCGCAAGATTTCGCAGAAGTACCAGAAACAGTATTCGAAGTTATAACTCGATCTCAAAAAGCACGAGGTTTTAAATAATGATGTGTGTTTTTAAAGATAAGCTTCCCTATACCATTAACATTGCAATCTTAAGTTCTCTTATAATGCAGCAATCCAAAGCGACGGATTAGCTTTGAACAGGTTCCTCGCCGAGTGTATTTTGCAGTTTGTATTAAAATTTACGAAAATTCTATACAAGCTTTTTTGTGATACTATTCTGTCTGAACTCCGTCATAATTAAAACATCTTAGTAGTTAAACTCCATGCTTCGAGTTAGGAATAAATGGTATGCGCACGCGTGCGCAATGCACTGAACATTAAAAATAAGAGACTGTTTCAGTTCGTGTTCGCCTCGTGCGTTTTGAACAGTAACTATTTTGTTATTTATTTATTTATTTATTCATTTTCTTTTTTAGCAGTATGTCTGTTCAGACTCGTACTCAAATTTATCGTTGCCACTCCAAAACAAACACTTAAGAGAAAAGAATGATAAAGAGTACTAACTTATGCAATTTCAGTTTGTTTATGCCTACCAACTTACTGTCACTGTACCGCGGATACTGAATGAAAGGTTCAGTGAAACAAAATTCCTATTGAGTCATTGGAAAACTGGAGATACTAGGAAAGTTATTGTAACGCGTCGGTTGGCTGCGACAAATATCTCCAAATTTTCTTTTTAATTCTACTTCATTTTTATATCAGTTTTACGCTAAGCTGTATGTCTTTCAGTTGAATCTTACACTATGACAGTAACTTATAACCGTTCAGTATTGTTCTCCATGAGATACTGGTGGAAAAACGTGCCGCAGCCTGTAAAACCGAAGCTGTGCATTGATCTTGTCTAAAACTACATACGAGTGACCACGAATGACCACGAGTGACCACGAGTGACCACGAGTGACCACGGATGACCACGAATGGACCACGAGTGACCACGGATGACCACGAGTGACAAAGATGACCACGAATGAAAAAAAAGCATTAAAATGAAAAAAAAAAGTGAAAGAATGGACTCCATGTCATATTGTGCGAGCTGCCGGCGTGGACTACCCAGAAGCCTCTGCAAGACGACCGTACTCTAGGAACGGACCTCTGGCAAAAAAAAAAAAAAAAAAAAAAACTTTTTGGGAGTTGTCTAAGTCGTAAGGGGGCGCAACTTCTTGGTCATGTGGTGTGACGTAAACAAAGACAGTTTTTTTCATAATCCTGATACAGTGCATAGATCTACTTAACTACTATCTAAAAAAATATTTTTCGATCCTCTGAGCTTATTTTAAGGGCTGCATTTCTGCTCCCGTAGAGGCCCTTTTTAAGACACATTATATGATCTGGTTCTGTTGCCATGGTTACAAATCAAGTCAGTTTAGCGGAGATGTAAATTAATATTATAGAAAACATTCATTGCTGTAATTTGAATCGAAATTGAGATAAAATTACTGTTATTTTAATATTAAGCCTTTAATTTATGTTTTCTACAAATACAGGTTTGTAAACCAAAAAAATGAAACGAAGTTTTTTTTGTCATTTCTTCTACATTGACAAATAGTCAGATCGGTAAAAAGTGCGTCCGTAAATAAATCCACATTTGTTATACTTTTTTGTTTTTTAAATCAAAAATATTGAATTAGAATAAAAGCAGTGATTTTTACTCGCATTTCCTAAGTGTTTGGTCTTTATTTTTAAAGTATTTTGCTCTGGCATTTATTTCTAATTTAGCCTTTATAGGAAAATAGCAGAAACATGCATATGTAATCAATTTATAAACCTGAGTTTTTACACAATAAAATTATCATAGAGCTATTTTGAATTTTTTTGATATAGAAAATTACAGATCAATTAAGTTATTAGATCAACTTATTGTCAAATACGTTTTGCAATTTTTTTTTTTTTTTCGGCGCAAGTTGTGCTTGATGTGGACGTTTCGGTAAACAGACTTCCGTTCCAGAGCCCATCTAAAAATAGCTTTAGTGGAATTGACATATCCCTCATTTTCTCTTGCTACAGAATATTACTCGCTTTATAGTAAGTAAAATGTGGCACGATCGAAATGATAAAGTTTTTCGGGCATTAGCATGGCTTCAGAACAAAAAAGAAGGCATTAAACTTATGATGGCGAGATTTTGACCAAACATATAAACGCGAGGTCTAGCACCTCCCTATACATCGGGTTTTATGCAGCAGCTTAGCTCAACTACAATCAAACAGTTTTCTGCGAAATGAAATCAAGGCACCCTGGATGAAATTTTTAAGGACATGGGATAGCTACGGTAGGTTTATAATAGGTATAGCATCGAAAAACCTTACCTTTCGTGTCAAAGCACAAATAACAACATCCAACCAACTGATCAATGGCGTAATTTCAACCTTTTAACGCGCACACGAGCACAAAACCGAGGTCAAGTCCAAACTATACCGGAACGCTTCTAGTACCCACTCTACAACCCACTCTACAACCCACCGTCCCCTGTACATGCCATTTAATCAACCAGCTTTCTTTTTTTTTTTTTTTTGCCTTTTTTTTTCATTTGTTTTGCTCGTGGTCATCTGCAAATAATGAAAATTGGGTACTAGCTACCTATAATAACCAGAAGGGCTAGAATCTAGGCAGCCATTATTGTGATTATAATACTTAATATAGTAAGTGGAAGGTCATGCACCAAATGAAATTCTACTGAAACACACACACATTAAACAAACAAATAAACACACACATAAACAAACAAAGCAAATATCAAAAAGGGCACACTTGGCAAGGCATGAATATTTTGTTATAATGACAATACTGTTCTGTTTTCGGCATTAAACGTGTTTGGATTAAAATCGCTGATCGTATGTATCGCGTGTACCGAAATGCTAGTGACATCCTTGAATCGACTCTTGATACGGTATGGACTTGAACCGCTGATCGTATGTATCGCATGTTCGTTGCTAGTGACACCGAAGATTACGCTGTTTTTCGAATAGGAGGCTACTCGTTTTGCTTGCAATAAATACAAACTTTCATTTAAATAAGTTTTATTACTGCAGAAACTGTAGTAATAAAACTTCAAATCGAGTCAATCGCTTTTGTTTATTGCATTGAAATTGCAGTTTTATTAATATAAAATCATGGTGATAAAATAACATATACTTTCAAATGTTGACATCCCAAATGTTTCCAACTGTATTTGTGGTCCAGCTGCATGTCACCATCTTCGCATCTGCATTTCTTACAGCACTCGCCTTTCTCTTAGAAATTACTAGTATATATATATATAATACTATTGTCCCAAATGATAGGCACGTATTCATGTAATACTAAAGGTTCCTCAGACGATCAGCGCTGTTTTTCAGTGCCTTGTTATTTTTTTTCGATATTTTTCATTATTTTAAACCGCTCACAGAAATAGGAACGAATTAAAAACAAATTGTGGCTGAAACAGCCAAAAAATTAAGTGCAATGAGCCTTGGCAAAATTTACTGTTTCTTATAAAAAAAGCGTGTATATTTATTCCCTTTAAAAGGTCGTAAAATGCTATCTATACTCTTCAATCAGTAATAATTATATAAGCCATGGAGAACGGCGAGGACCTTGTTATGATAAACATGTTCTAGTAATCATCGTTTTAACTTTTCGCGTTGAAATGTTTATTATTTTCAAAAGAAATCGAATAACGAGAGGTGACAAAAAAGCAGTACTGTCATAAAAAGAAGGGAAGATGAAAGTGCGAAAGAACCTGGTTTCTTGGCCTTAGGCCCCTTTCCTAAATCGGCCACTGAAGTTGCAGTTCCAAAGTCTACCAAACAAAGCTTTTGGACTTGAATTCATTTTGTTTTTTGCCGTGGCGGGCGAAAGCGTCTACAAGTTTTAAACAATGATCATGACGAGGGCTTGTTTGAGACAGAGGATTCTGTTCACGAGTCTATTTATGAACATAACAAATGACCTCGCCCTCCTACGAGTCCTTGTAGCTCAGTGGATAGAGCGTCCGCCCGGTGTTCGGAAGGTCGTGGGTTCGATTCCCGTCATGGGCTCA
>JAOBAY020042025.1:0-13855 GCA_025331085.2 Zoanthus sociatus
AGGTGACATACGGAAAATACACCACTCGGGTCCCGGATGAAGTGGCGTATGGCATCTACGGGTTGTTTTATTCCCAGTAAATCACTCTCCTCCATATAATAAAAAACAATATTAACCAGGTTGGTTTTCTGGTAGTGTATGACATTTGCAGTCTCACTGCAGAGAGGAGACCCAAACTCAAACTATAATGCAACCCTACTCCAAACACTAATGCTAACCTATTTCACACTAGGATTAGGGTTTGGGTGTTTATTTTTCAAGGTTTGGGTCTGCATTCAGCAATTGTTATAAACCGCTTTTCTGGTAGTGGTAGCTGTTTTCCATTTGCAGTGATCCAAAACATAGTGTTCAATGCTATTTGGCAAACTGCTGCCACTCATTGTTTACAAAAGTCTTATAAAGCATAGTATCAATGTATAAATTTCCTTTCAAATGATCCATTTCATGCTGTGCAATTCTAGCCGGCCATCCTGCAGCTCTCCAAGTAACTCTGTTTCCCGTATCGTCCAATCCACAAACTTCTACCTCCTTTGCCCGGGGTACTATGGCTGAAAACCCGGCAACGCTCAAACATCCCTCCCGGAATGCCAACATATTAGAGTCGATAATCTTCAATGTAGGATTAATAAATATCTTTAAAGGCACCAGTGCTATTCCCATCCGTTTGATTTCCTTATCAGAGAATCCGTGGACCTCTTTCAAACGTTTATAGTGCTGACCCGTGTATTCCAAAGCAAAAACTTGTAACCCAACTCCAATTTGCGGAGCCGCAATTCCTACACCATTTCTATTCCTCATTACTTGAACTAAATTATTGATAAGAATTTTAAACTCTGGAGTTTGAATGACCGCAGGATCGACGCTAGAAGATGTTTCGCGTAAAACTGGGTCCCCAACTTGTCGAACTTTTGGCTCACCCCTTAAATATGCCCCTAAATCGGCTGGTAGCCAATTAGAAATTGGTCTTCTACCTTGCAAATAAAGTAATCGAATTTTAGATGATAAGAACTTGGTCCTCATTGTTGTTTTTTCCCATGAAAACTATATATATTTTAACTTTTCAATATACTTTCGTCTCCCAGGCCAGTTGGTCGCAATAAAACTCCGGCACTTGATGAGAGTGAGCCCACACTAACACAGCGGTATTTTCCAAAGACTCCCCAATCACTTCCGGATTGGTTAAAGGTCGGAGTGAGCTTTATTTTCTGCATTTACGTAATCAGTGTTACTATGTCTGCGGTACCTAGACAAGCAGCCCAACACACAGTGTTCATATTTCCTTCCAGTTTCATGTTAAACTTTCAAATATATCCATCACAAGCTGTTTTGTGACAGATTGTGTTGCTTAGGTTTGCGTTCCATTCAAGAGTCCGAAGTTTTACTTCCAATCATCTCTGCGACCTTGTGTCCGATCCCGCATTTTGGTTCGTAAAGTAGCGAGAACTTTCTTAGTAAACGAAAATAAAACTTTGTAAACTCGGAACTGGTTTAAAAATTAATTTTCCTTAAGATGTAAAAGTATTAACCACAGCTTTGAACAAGTTTTCTCAGCTTTTGTTTTGAGAAAAAAAAAACAACTATAGTGCCTTTAACTTGTGTCCGGAAATAGGGCGTCCCGTGCTTAAGCAATCTCGTTCACATCTGATATTCCCAGTGATCACAGGCATTCTAGTGCTTTAACCCTCACCCCAACCCAAAGGCAGTGTTTACAGAGGCCCGTTTGCAAAGGGGGGTTCGCACCCCCTCCCAACGCCGTAAAGGTCCACAAAGTCCCCTTAATTATAAAAGTAATGAATAAAAAAAACAATGTTTACGACTGAAAATAATCGTCAAAGCATATTTAGAAGCAATTTTTAAAATTACCTGTAAAACAATCTCAATGATAAGTTAGAATAAAATCGACTTTGCCAGTCCAGCAAAAAGTACCCTAAGCCCAAAGTCATTGTTACACAAAACTTTACTACTTTTATGCTGTCCTGAAAATATGAAAGTTGTGATAAAATGCCGTATGTCTGGGGAGGTGAGTAGTCCCAAAAAAATTTTTTCGCACCGCCCCAGCAAAAATCCTTTGTACGGGCCTGCATGTGTAATATCTATTTTAGCTAAGTCGTTTACGAGCCTAGTGGCCCATGGAGCAGGCGCTTATCTCCGGTTTCTGTAGTGTTAAGCGGATAAAAGTCTTTGACCCCCCTGGATGGGACACTAATCCATCGCAGGTTAGCTCTTGGCAGACGCTGGAACTCATTTACCTACCCCGGAAGGACAAAAAGCCGAGTTAACTTAGGCGGGAAAGAAGGTCGCACAAATGTTTAAATCTCAGCAGAGACGGGAATCGAGCTGGAGTCCTTGTGATTGGAAGGCAGAGATCTTACCAACTGCGCCAGCCGCTTCTGCCCATGTTGGCATGTACTCCCTGTACCTAATGATAATCGTTCAACCCACATTCCACAATTTCGCTTTTAATTTTACTAAACGTTACCGTTTTGATTAGCGGTTAAAGTGCAAAAACCTTCATAATAAACATGCCTTTCCTTTACTCATAACGATTACCACTCCGAGGAACGAAAACATTGTTTACAATTAGTCGAGTTGCAATTCCTCGAGGCTTACTATATAAGGAATTTAAAACCAAGTATAAACGAAGGCCTTAAAGCCACCAGAGACCTTGAACTGTTTTAATCTCTAATCGTATTGTATCTCTTTGTTTTTTTTTATTTTAAAATGCCTGAAATCCTCTTTAGATTTGTAACTTTTATAAATAACTGCGCTTATAAACTTACTGATAATATGATTATGACTTGAATTAAAGTTGAAATATTGTTTCCACCTAAAAATCAGACTCATTTTTTAATCCAAAACTTGGATTTCAACGATGTTTTCGTTTCTCGGATTAGTATTAGTGATCCTTATCATGTATATAAAAATGTCAATCGACATGGCTTTCCCTTACTCTGTTGTAAGAGTTTTTTCTTACTATATGTAATAGCGGCTTAGACTTAGAGGTTAGATTGACTAGAAATACTTAAATTTTCCAGTTTTTTCAACTCCTCCCCCCGCTTATTAAACATCTAATTTAAAACCTCTAAAGTATTAGAACCCTCCGTATATTTGGCACACAGAGTATTATGACTGATTTTGACACTCGATAGTGTTTTACCTTTACTTAATCAATTAAACTTAATTAAACTTTTTTAATCAGCAATCATTACTTATTGCTTTTGATTCGTTAGCGAGTGGAAAAGTTTATAATGCCCAGCAGGAACTTATTAAAACCCTCTTCATCAACTACACACGATCTGCCCGGCCAGCCGACCCGAACACAACCATTAATGTGACTTTTGGCATTGAAATTGTTCAGATTGTCGAGGTGGTAAGTTTCATTATCAATTTTTGTTGCTATCCATTACGCTCTGTTTTATTGTGATACTTAGTTAAGCTCGGTTATCGTTAATACGTTGATCAGATGATCCCTTCTATTTCTTCTGAAAACAGTTTCCCACGTAAGTAATTTTTTAGCCTGTTTACACATCACTAAAAAATCAGCTTCAGATTCACAGAAAAAAGCAATTACATTGCACGTAAAAATGTAAATACTAAATCATGTTTCACAAACAAGGTTGTCTCTAGTTGAGAGCTTAGTCACGGCTCCGGCGTTGAGGGGAACATTCAGGGCTCCGGCGTTGAGGGGAACATTCAGGGCTCCGGCGTTGAGGGGAACATTCAGGGCTCCGGCGTTGAGGGGAAAGGGCGTGGCTGAGGAATAAGAGTCCTAGCCATCTTTATGAACATTTAGAGATTTTATAGCGCAGAACACATTCTCGAAAAATGTAAGGGATACAAGCTTCTTGTTGTGAAATTATGATTGTAAGTCAAAAATCGAGAGTTTTACGCTAAGTAAGTTTTTTGCAGGTATGAATCTTAGAGGAGTCTGCCTTTAGTACATTCTCGTTCCCAGAGTCCATCTTCTTTCTTAGCCGGAGAAGCCTTTGCACAATTGCTAGGCATTGGTGACAAGAATAAGTCTGGCAATGAGTAAAAAAGATATCTGAATCATTTTAAGACATAAACAAAAAATTTGTAGAAGAGTACAAATGCTGTTTATTGTTTTCAATATTTCTTTTTGTTCCAGAGATATTCAGCTTTTTAAAATACGCAAATTGGCCAACTGATGAAGTCACATACTCAACCGAATTATAATCAATTATGATAAACACGGTTATCTCAGTCAATTTGTAACAGAAATGTTTGATTTATCTACAGTAAGGTTTCACTAGAAGTGCTCTGCAATATGAGCTCATCAATTTTGTTACCATGGCAACACACTAGGTTCCAGACCTCCACGATATTAAACGCTTTTCTGATCTTTTCTGGCGTTCTATGTTTTTATTTGCTACTATAATAGTGCCTCATCTGCATGATCCAGCGAGCATATAAATACAGAAGGTTGAGTTCATGTCCTTGGTTAATATTTTCCAAGCCTAAAATTGCTAAAATATTGAAATCAGGCTAGAGGGGACTGGAAAAGAGTGGGTTACCAAGTGAACAGAACTTGCTATAGCTGTAGGTGTGTTTTATTTAGAACTATAAGCCTGCTGGTTGCTGCTGCAAATTGACCAAGATAGTGCTATTTATATACTTGATGTAATATTTGGTTGAGTGTATGATGTGATTGATGTCATCAGTTTTACGCAAGCTTAAATATTTCTGGAACCAATGCAGATATTTGTAAACGGTAAACGGGGTCTGTAATTTTTCGTAGAATTCTTTGTGATTACGCTAAAAGATAAAGGTATAAATTAAAATAATGTTTTTTTATATGGTTTTACCATTGTCCATTGTTTCAGAACTCCCGAGGACAAATGATAACTGTTAATGCCTGGGTTCGACAAATATGGAAGAATCATTTAATTCAATGGAACCCAGCCTCCTATGATGGAATAAAATCCGTGAGAATGGACCCTAGTAGTCTTTGGATCCCGGATATTGTACTGTATAACAGGTATGAAATTTTTAACTGTTTTTTCCTGCTATCTAATGGCTGAGAAAGGCTGTTCGTTGGTCTTCGACGAAAGAGAGCAACAAAAACGAGGGTGGGAGGTTGGGAAAAGAATTCCACATAGAATGACCAACATGGAAAGAAAAGAAAATCGGCAAGGAGATGACAACCGAGCAAGGCACCCTAATTTCGCCTGACTCCAATCGAAATCTCAAGCGCAAATGGTTGGTTGATTCGCAACCCTTATATACTTACGAGAGACAGCTAAAAATTGTAATCTATTGTATTCTAACCGGTACTTCCATGCCACCTTAACAACTGATAGTTGAATTCCCTAGATAAGAATATAGTAAAAAGTGGCTTTAAAGACTACCGTATTTCCTCAAAACGGCGTTTATTTTTTTTTATGATTTAGGTTCGGCGTTTATTCGAGGACTGCGTTTATTCGAGGAAATACTGTATTTCAAAGTTCCACCAAAACAACCCAAGCTCAAAATTCCCTATAAAGAGGTTTTGCACAAAAAAGACCCCTTCTGAAACAAAAAAATAACACATAAAGAAAAAATTACTAGGCTTAGTTTTGAAGGTGTGGACAAGCCAACAATCAAAACTATAAGCAAAATTAAACCAGTTATGTTATTTAGAAATGCCAGGAAACGCATCAGAAAAAAGTGTCTTATTGGCGAGGACAAAAAATTGGTCCTCCGGGTAATATGACGAAAGAGGTTGGATAGCACGACACAGCTAAAATTTTTCCTGGCTTGGAAATGACTATGGAGAGACCCCGTTAGAAAATCTGCAAGTTCGCCAACGGCGAGCATGTCAGTGTTAGTCAGCGAATCAGCGGGAAGGGAGCCTTCCAACAACATAATTAGCACCTTGGGCTTTACCATTTTATGAGTTGGCCCTACAAAAACAATAAAAAGAAAATTTAGGTCTCGAAGGAAAGGACCAGCCCAGTGATAACGGCCTTGTAGTACGGTTAAACCGAAAGATAATAATAACATTCCCCTGTAAGCACTACTACGTCTCACATTGGGGAAAGGAAAAACGCGAAATTTGCGAAAACAATAACAGTGAAGTCAGCGCAATGTGACAATGATAACACAGACCCTTTGAACACGAAATTAACCAAATGAGTAATGTCGATACATGCCCGGCCCTGGCTGACTTCAGTCCCCGCTAGGCAAAAAACAGACAAAATATGACAAAGGCGACTCCCCGGTTTTATTAAGTGCGAAGGCAGCAGCAATGTCATTTTTAAATTAAAATTTACATATAAACAGCTTAGTGGCACAGTCTTCCATCACTTATTGTCATTTTTGACACTTATGCTTGACAATCTCTTTAGGCTGGTGGGAGACTCTTAGAAGAAGAAACGGGACGGGGGAATGAGTCTCAGGGGACTGTTTCGAAAATGGCCCTAAAAATGCACATAAGTTAACTAAGAAAATGGTTTAGAACCCTTGAGTTATGGCCACATTCTTTTGTATAACACTGTTTCAATCTGTATAATCTTGATTAATGTTCGAAAACTGATTCGCCAAATTCTTATTTTTTACCCTAAAAGGTCCGCCAAGCAACCCTAACCCTAAGAAAGGCCCCCAGGAACTTCAGACCTTACACAAATCAGAACACAAGAATGGAGCCAAGGCTTAGGGTTTATGAATGAATTTTTTTATAATTTTTTATGTAGTGCCGAGAGCGTGTATAGCGGAGGGACAGAAAAATACAAGACCTCTGTGATCGTGGATTCGGACGGAACGAACAAGTGGTATTGTCCAGTGTCATTCACATCGACATGCCAGATTGACATCACGTACTTTCCATTCGACAGTCAGACCTGCAAAATGAAGTTTGGCTCGTGGACGTTCGAGGTATATTCAACCATTTTTACCATGGTATTTTTACAGATATTATTTTCTTGTAACAGGTGTCAAGCATGCTGAACGGCATTTCGAAAGGGAATACTTTCTGCGTCAGGAATTTGAAACGTTTGGACTAAAATCCTAAAAATGGTGCATTGAGGGTGAATGTAACGAGCTATTTTAATCAATGGTATCCCGTGAATGCTCGTGGAGTGACTCGCTCAGCTTCATACAACAAACATGATTGGCTAAAATTACGAGCGACTAAGAATTGATTCAATATCTCTCAGCGACTTTTAATCGATTAGATGAGCAGTGATATGATTGGATGAGCAGTGATATGATTGGATGAGCAGTGATATGATTGGATGAGCAGTGATATGATTGGATGAGCAATGATATGGTTGGATGAGCAGTGACATGATTGGATGTGCAGTGATATGATTGGATGAGCAATGAAATGGTTGAATGAGCAGTGATATGATTGGATGAGCAGTGATATCATTGGATGAGCAGTGATATGATTGGATGAGCAGTGATATGATTGGATGAGCAGTGATATAATTGGATGAGCAGTGATATGATTGGATGAGCAGTGATATGATTGGATGAGCAGTGATATGATTGGATCGCAAAAATGGGTTATATTTAACCCACCTTTGAACAAACGATCCTCGTACTTTAAAAAAAAAATAATTGGACCGCTGGTTATTCAGTGTTTTGAGTTACATAGCGGGCTGTCGGTCATTCAAATGCACTTTCTAAGACTTTTTCAGTTTATACAGTGGAATAGTTATCTTAGCAGTTTACGCAAATGTTGCAATGATGAATAATCTGTGTTGATTGATATCTTTAAGTGTTCTCGGTAACTATCGGAAAACCTGTAGTAAGTTGAATAAAGATTTTCAGATCATAGTACAGAAACTTAAGTTTGTTTCTTTTTTTTTACCTAGATAATAGAACTAGATATGTACAGTGAAGACGCACCAACCTTTTCTTCTAAATACATTCCGAGTGCAGAGTGGGAGCTGATTGAGGCGAAAAAAATCCGCCATGCTGAGAAATACGAATGCTGCGAACACGAACTGGCTGACATCACCTTGGTGCTGACGATTGAACGAAAACCGCTGTTCTACATTTTCAACCTGGTGCTTCCTTGCGTTCTTATCATCATGTTGGTGTTATTAGGTTTTTTTGTTCCTCCTGAGTCAGGTTTGTGCGTATCACAAAATCCCCTCCTCGTTTCTTAAGGTCCCTGATAACTGACGTGGTTCGTGGTCAGTCATTTTAATAAGAAAGGGAATGTGTGGCAAACCTATTGGTTATTGGCTATTTAGTATAAACCTAGTAACAGTCTAACAAGCATCCTGCATTCTGATTGGCTGCTCTACTAGAGGTCCATTTATGATAGCCCACTAGTAGAAAAAAGATCAAATTAATGATGAGCCCCTATTTGCTATAATATCAGAGGATTTCATCAATAATTTAATTTGTACATCCTTTTTTGACCGATTAGTAGATATATACTATATAATCAATTAGACCTCTCGGTCTCATGGGCTTTGAGTTTGAATAGCCCATTCGTTCTACGGCTTCATAGGCTATTGACTCGTAGTCCATTCGTCCTCAAAGTCTAATTCTTAAATGGTAACAGTTACTTTTAACTTTGTCTTAACAGGAGAGCGAATAACTCTGTGTATAACAACTCTATTGGCAATGGCTGTATTTTTACAGCTGGTTGGAGAAAGCCTGCCCCGTAACTCCGACACACTCCCTCTCCTTGGTGTGTTCTTTATCGTCATCATGGGGGAGATATCAGTGTCGCTGATCCTCACATGTTGGGTACTAAATATCCACTACAGAGGCACCGGTGGGAGCGCCATTGAAGTACCCTTGTGGGTGAGGGTGATTTTCATGAATTGGCTTGGATACTTGCTTTGTGTTGCAAGAGATAAAGAACTTGATAAGAGTTTGGAGGATTCTATTTTAGTAAGAAAGAGAAAAGGTAAGAAAACAACTGCAAAAACAATATGAAATATATAATATGGATAGTGCCCTACGCGCGCTCTGATTGGTAAAATCTTAGCTTTTATCAGAATATAAAACCAATATAAAGGCGTGTTTTATTATTTATCTGCATTTAAACTTTATATTATATGCGGCTCATGTTTTCTATAAATCCTCGTATTCTCAAATGCCCGTTGTGTTTTCTAACAATCTACACACGGCTTTGGCGTCTTTTATTTTTAATGAAAGTGAAAGTTTACAAACAAAAACATTTAATAAATTAAATAGTTTAAGCGACAAAAAAAGGAGAAAATAGGTATTACAAGTTTATTTTAATGTTGTTGCTTCCGTAAATAGTAATTATTTCAAACAAAAGTATAACTAAAGTGTGCTTTTTTTAAAAAAAAAACAAACTAGTGTGTTTATGATTTTTCTGGTAGCTACATGGCATTCATACTGTACCTAGACCTATGGCAAATTCGTGACTACAATCGGGCCGTATTTGCGACAAAAATATTATGGCCGTATTCGTGACTTAAAATATTATGGCCGTAGTCGTGAATAGAATATAATGGCCGTTTTCGTGTCTAAAATGTTATGGCCGTATTCATGACTAGAATATTATGGCCGTATTCATGACTAGAATATTATGGCCGTATTCATGACTAGAATATTATGGCCGTATTCATAACTAGAATATTATGGCCGTATTCATGACTAGAATATTATGGCCGTATTCATAACTATAATATTATGGCCGTATTCATGACTAAAATATTACGGCCGTATTCATGACTAGAATATTATGGCCGTGTTCGTAGCTGTTCTAGCAGTTATAAAAATACTGTAAAATTGAACTTAGTACTAAAGTTTATTGAGATCGCTTTCGTCGGGATGCAGTGCTACTAGACTGTGAGGATAAACAAAATTGTGACTGCAAACTTGAATCATAATTTTGAGCAAAAACAAAAGCTTGAGTGTGTAAGTGGCCATTCTCTGTAATTCATTCCTGCGCCATTCTCGTTCTTTAAAAGTATATGCGCAGTTAAATCAAGAACAATTGTGGACGGGTATTCTGAAGTTGCGCCGTGACAGAAACAATGACTATGAGTGTGAGTAAGGTCGTGACAATCAGCGTGACCGAAGGGAGAGTGAACCAAAAGTGAGATTTTGAACTTGAACAAAATCGTCATCGTGAGTACAAACAAATTAAAATCGTAGCTGTACAATAGCAAAGACAATAGTTGAGTGGGCGTTACTAAAATCATGAGCATCAGCGTGACCAAAGTTGAGATTGTGAGAGCGAACAAAATTATTTCAGTTACCTGAACAGAATCATGATGTATTGCCATGTTAAACAAAATTGTGACTGTATAAGTAACGAAAATAATGACTGTTAGCTTTAATAAATTGGAATTGTGACTACGATTATCTACGAAATCGTGGTAGTTTATTTCATCGTAATTGCTGGGTTGCACCTGACGTCATGGCGGCCATGTTGGAGTACACTTAACAAAAGAACTTTGATTATTTCTTTTGTTCTGTACACCAACATGGCCGCTATGTCTATTGTCTTTTGTGTCTCGGCTTGGGATTGTGTGAAACCCAAGAATTGCAATTATGACCGTAGTATTGACTGTGCATAAGATCAGTGTTCCTCCTTGTGTTCAAGAAATTTCCCATTCCTCTAGATATAACCCTTCTAAATATAGACAAGTTAGCAGTGATGTTTTGGTCTTCTTTTAATCATTCTTTCCAGGACCATAAGAACCTGAAATATCTACCAAACTCTGCCGTCTCTGCACTTACCATTGACGACCTTTATAGATAGTATTAGAGCACCCTACCACCCCGGGGGAGGGGGGCACTCTATTAATTTTGGGGTAGGGTTGTGCCACACTAAGCTTAAAACCCTGACCTATTCCAGACCTATAAATGCTTAAAATTGATACCCTACCCCAGACCTTTAAGTCAAAAATCGAACCCTACCCCTAAGTAAACATGCGTTAAAAGCTATCTAACTGTACCATTTCCATTAGCGTGTTTATAGAACTGGCGTCACATCTGTGCTGGTCGGTTTGTTAATGCATGAATAGATGTTATCATAAATCTCTCAACACTAGAAACTCTACCCTATCCCAAACAATTTGATGTCTGACCCATGCCAAAATAGATACCCCATCGCAGACCTCAAACAAATAAAAAAAAAATTATGATACCCTATCCCAGACTCTAGAGCTCGAAAACCATACCCGTACACCTCGAGGAGACTGTGACTGCTCTAAACCCTAGACGACATTAACAACTTCTAAAAGTAGGGAAAATTCGTTTTAAGCATACACCAACGCAATCCTGATTCTGAATAAGACAACATCATGAGTCTATGGATAAGCGTGGCTGTGACAGTGAATGTCGCCAGTCCGGGCGTGCCAAAATCGTTACTATGAAGGTGACAAAATCATGATTTTTAACCAACAGGTGACCGCGACTGCAATCGTACATAACTATGATCGTACTAAAACTTGTGATAGTAATCGTAATTACAATTGTGAATAGGTTCATAATCATGATCGTGACAATAATCATAATCACAATCGCAACTGATCGTAATCTCCATCTTGAATATGATTGTCACTACGTATATACCATATGTGACTGTAACCGCGTGACCATGATCGTCATTTCAATCGCGAATAGGATCGTAACCGCGAACATGACCACGGTAGTGGGAGCAGTGGCGACTGAGACCATCACAACAGTCGTTACTTTGATCACCATTTATTCTCTTTTTCTTCAGTCCCAGTTCCTGCTGCAAATTTTACCGATCGTACAAGTTACTTATCGGATTCAAGCTGCCAACATTGTGCGAGCTCAAACAATGCTTGTGACAAACTGTCAACACCTAGACAACAAAACTCCCGATTCTCCGGCTGTGCTACTAGCGAGGAACACATAAACCGTCCGGGTAAGTGATTCACTTAATGTAAGAGAGGATGTAAATAAGATGCGATAAAGGCAGAATGAATAAACTCCTTGAACTGTATAAAAGCTAAATCCTTTACAAGCCTACTAGCCCATGGAGCCAGCTGTTATATCTGGTTTCTGTTGCGTTAAGCGGATGAGAGTCTTTAGGGACTTTAGCAACGAGGACGGGAACGTGAACGACGACGGCTCAAAAAAATTACATTTCTGATTCGCTCTTTACTTTTTTGTGCGGGTCATTAGGGTTTTGTTTCTTTGCCTTAAAATTTCTGAATGAAAAAAGGATTAAATGTTTCGCAATGAAGCTAAATAAATTCCGAGAAAGTTTTTGCTGTGGCGTCCTCGTAGTCTCGACAACTCTAAAAAAGGTCTTTTCACGTTGTAGTTTTAGTGACAACTCCGTGCAGGAGATCAGCTTGATGCATTCCAACGTGCAGCTATTGTATTTACTATTGTTCTTTACTATCGTCGTCGGCGTCGCCGTCCTCGTAGCTTAAAGTCCCTTTTGACTCCCCCTGGACGGGACACTAATCCATCGCAGGTTAGCTACCAGCAGATGCTGGTACTCATTTACCTACCCCGGAAGGATGGAAAGCTGAGTTGGTTTAGGCGGAAAAGAAAGTCACACAAATATTCAAATCTCGGCAAACTGCCGGCATCGAACTGGGGACCTTGTGGTTGGAAAGCAGAGATCTTAACAACTGCGCCAACCACGTCCGCTTTGTACTGTATAAATTTACCACTATTAAACTAATCCCCAAACGCAACCACGTAATTGATTTTTGACCAATCGCGCGGATTTCGTACAGTAAACGAAAGTTGTAAAAAGTACAATTATATAAAGTAAAATTGTCCTAACTTTTGAACCTGTTGACGAAACCAGGAGTTATCATTAGATATTTATTTTTTTTATAATTCTATTTTTTATTGTTAAGCACAGTTGAAATAATAGCACATTTAGATAATGAAATAGTTTCAGTACAGTGATGAGAGTTCTCTTCATTTCTATCTAGTAACTAAGATAAAAACTCTGTGATCTAATGCAGCTGAAATAGTTGGATTTATATTAATTCATATTTGCTCATCACTTCAGGTGGGGGAGTTGGAAGTTGACCATTGCTGCAAAGTAAAAAAATCTGGAGAAACCTTGCAGTGAGTTGAAAACTTGTTAAGTTTACTTAAGATCAACTAAATATAGACCATATTAATTATAGATACTAGGAGTAAGCAGAGCTTAGAAAGTGTGGACGGAAAACTGAGGAAGTATTAAATGCAACAGCCTTTGTTGAAAATACTTAGTTTATTTAAAAAACACAATATTTTTAGTGCTAACCGCAAGCCCAAAAATTAATTGACTTTTAAAACACTGATAGCACAAAGATCTATTTTAACACCAAAGATCTTTTCATAAAGTGTAATTTAGTAGTTTTGTCATTTCCTGTTTTGCCTTTGTGCTGCTGAATATAAATCGTTGTATTGTTGTAATTTTGTAAATCCCATAAAGAAGGTTGCTGTATACAACAATGTAGACTCCACGTGTGCACATGAGATAAGCAACTGCAGAGTGACCGTATCAAAATCAGGTATCACAACCTGTCAAACAAGCTCGTAAAAAGTGGTCAAACAAGTTTGTCAAAACATTCCATTCATAACAGTTGGAAGACGAAAAAAAGTCTCTCTTTTTAGAAAGTGTCTCTTTTCAGATGTACATACTGTACATGTGTTCAACAGATTAGTTTTGCGTGCTGCCTTTGGTTGCCCGCAAATATATATGAAATAAAATCAAACGATTTCACTGATGTGGGACACCACTGGAAATGCTAAAATAAATTGAAATAAAGATTTTTGGTGCCAATGCTATAAATAATGCTATAAGGGCGGACGTGGTTGGCGCAGTTGGTAAGATCTCTGCTTTCCAACCACAAGATCCCAGGTTCGATCCCGGCAGTTTGCCGAGATTCGAATATTTGTGTGACCTTCTTTTCCGCCTAAGCCAACTCAG
>JAOBAY020042064.1:0-13855 GCA_025331085.2 Zoanthus sociatus
TGTAAAATGCGGGAGAGCGGGAAATCCAGCTAAAATGCGTAAATCTCCCGCAAAATGCGGGAGAGTTGGCAGCTCTGGATTCTAATGAAATCGAAGACTCTCACTGGTAAATGTAGCTGTGATAAACAATTTGGGAAATAAGGATTTTAAAGAGTTTAGGCGCTATTATTGTTATTATTATTATTTTATAAGTTATCATTATTGTGTCTGTCATTTTATTATTATTATATTATTCTTAATAATATTTATTTTAATATTATTATTACCAGATTTTACCACTAAGTGCTTTTTACATTGATTTAATAGGTAAAACTTACATCATATGGAGAAGGAAAGTGTTCTGGTTCATTTGTGGTGAGTGAAGAACATGAAAATCCAGTTGGGACTCTCCATGGAGGTTTTGCAGCAACTCTGGTGGATTCCTTCACAACCATGGCACTAATGAGCTCTGAAAAAAGCACCCCAGGTGTCACAATTAACTTGAATTTAAGGTACCAGATCAATTGGTCGCACTAAATTTCCAATCTTGGCAGAGCTGGGGTTTGAATCGAGGACGATGTGTTTGAAAGGCAGAAATGAGATTACCAAGTGTACCTACCTTGGCTGCCCAATCACAAGCATTGGAATTTGCTAATTTTCACTTACTTTTCTACACCTTTTTCAACCAAGGCACTTGACCAGTGTAAGACTGCATTGGCATATCAAGTCTTACAGATATCAAGTAAACAAACTACATTCATTTGGTATTTTTTTTTCACAGTAGTCATCATCATTTCACCGCAATAAAGTGCATAAGTTTTACTTGCTTGGACTTTATATGGATCGAATTCCTCAAACAAGTGCTGCAGTGAGATCACATTGAAAATTTAATGGTGGTTAACTTAATAGTTTATAACTCAAAAATGTGTTATAGGGACCCCACTCACATATTTTAATTACTGGATGGTGATGGGGAAAGGGTCTGAAAAATGCATCAGGCATTTTTTAATTTATCTCCTGGAATGCTAAAATTTGCTAACTTCAACTTTGATTTTGGTCAAAAACAAAATTGCACAGAAAAATTTCAGATTTCTGTATTACCACATAAAGCAGTGTATTGCACTTATTTTAAATGAGCTGACGAAAAATACAATGGCTAAAAAAAATCCCTGTTTTTTTTCACAACCCAAAAAATCCTGGTGACCTCCATAGACCTAAAAAACTTCCATCTGGCAAAACTTTTATACCTCAAAAAATTATTAGGACCTCAGTTTCATCTGTCATTAAAATGTATTAGAAAATGTATTAGTAGGCCTGCTGAGTTGTGGTACTTATTCAAGAGCAGTGCTTATTCAAACATTTAAGCCTCCGTCCTCACTACGACATAAGCATAAGCATAAGCACAACCATAACGAGTTTTATGTCGTAATGAGGACAGCCACGACATAAGCATAACATTGTACACAGGCGCAAAGCTAATTTTAGCTACTATGCTCTCTCTCCGACACACAAAACAAGATGGCGGACTAAACGTACTTATTATAATTTATTCAGGGTTTTTCTTTTCGGCTGGCGACCAGCGATTTTTCCTGTCTGTGAATCGCTTTGTTGCCAGCAGCTGTTATAACTAAAACATCCTTGCTGACAAGAATGCAAGTGTTGATAATAAATTTGGAACAGATTGCGCTACCATGCTCGCCCAACTTCTCCACCTGTTCAAAATTCATCTACTGCTACTTCATTTGAAAAGGAAAACCCTGTTTATTCTTATGCTTATGTCAGAGTTGTCCTCACTAGCGACATAAGCATAAGCACAAGAAGAACAGAAGATTTTGATAATCTTGTGCTTATGCTTATGTTGCGGCTGTCCTCATTATGACATAAGACTTGTTATGCTTATACTTATGCTTATGCTTATGTCGTGGTGAGGACCAGGCTTTATATCCAACCCCAGGAGAGGGAAACTAGGGATGGTAAATAAATATAATGATGGTGATGATGAAGATGATGATAATGTTGATGATGATGATGTTGATGATGATGATGATGATAATGATGGTGTTGATGATGATGATGATGGTGATAATGATGATGATGGTGATGAAATATGGCTTACATATGTTTGACAATGTCAACTCCATTTATGTCCAACCCCAGGGCTGGGTTGTTCAAAGGTGGGTTAAATTTAACCTTGGTTTAAGCAAAAATTACAACAGTAGTTACTTCTCTCAAAAAAAGGTTACAGTTCTTATAAAATACTTCCCAGATTTTCCTGGGACAAAACTTGTTAGTCCCAAATTAACAGGTCAGTTCCCACTCTGTAAGATTAGGAACAAAACCGTGGGTTAAAATTTACCCCTGGGTCAGTGCTAACCCACCTTTGAACAACTGGCCCCTGGAGTGAGAAACTAGGGATGGTAAACGGAAATGATGATGGTGATGATGATGATGATGAGTGCTTGCTTATTCATGCTAATACAATTTACATATACATATGTTTGACAGTGTCAAAAAAAAAACCAAAAAGGGCAAATTTGATCTTTATCAAACTTCCATTGATTTTTTTTTCAGTTATTTTTGCCCAGCTAAAAGAGGAGATGAAGTTATCATTACAGCTGAATGCCTAAAAATTGGAAAAACAGTAGCATTTTGCACAGCTGATATCCTTGATAAAGATGGCAACATTTTGGCTCAAGGGAAACATACAAAATATGTTGGATGAAAGCACATGGTAAACTTATCTGTAGTTTAGAACAGTTCATAAGTGACCTAGGAGCACAAGAATTCTGGTTTTATTACAGTTACTTGGAACATAATAGACCATTTTCAAATTCGTAGTTGCTGCTAGCAACCATGACAACGTAATCGATTTGTGCAGCCTTAGCCTCTGTATGAAGGTAAATATTCCTAAATACCGATGCATTGTTACACTGCATACAATTGTGTGTGTTGTTGGAGGTGTGATTGCAGCAACTAGGAATTTGAAACTGTTTTATTCCATAAAAATTGATTGTCTCTCTTTTTGTGTGCATTATGGAAAAAGAAATGATGTCAAGGTAAAGTATTGCTATTGCAAGACTAAAGCCTAGTTTCCTTATGATCGCTCACGATCGCTGGATCGTTGAAAGTGCTGGGCACCGGCAATCGTCAGCAATTATATGGAAACACTTTTTAGCGATTGGGCGATTGTCAGCAATCATCAGTGATCGCTATCACTGAGATAGAAATAGTTCTAACTCAGCAATCGTGAGCAACCTTCAGTGACCATCAGTGATTGTATGGAAGCTCATTTTTGCGATCGAGCGTGCGTCTTATAGATTAAAACTGACCATAATATCTGTTGGCTCATATAAGAGCTATGAATGGTGCTGGAGCTCATTGGAGCATTAACCTTCACAATTTAATGGGAACACTTGTAAGAAATTGACAGCGATCGTCAGCGATTGTGAGCAATCCTACACATTAGTGATACCAGCGATCCAACGATCATGAGTGATCATATGGAAACACTGCAAAATGGTCCCAAGTCTGCCACTCTACAATAATTATACTCAGGGCTCGATTTAGAAACTAGCCCGGCGTACAATGTCTAGTGAAAAACGCACCGGGCTAGCTAATCTACCTCGTCATGTTGCCTGGTGGGCTAGTTGAAAAATATAGCAGCCTAGGCCTAGGTAGGCAGCCTACACAGGTTTACCACAGTTAAAGAATAAAGTTATGTAACATATCTTCAGAAGAAGGGATTTTGTGACTGTAAAAAACACAACATTTATAATCATGAAGTCTATTGGCAAAATGTCCCAAACATGTTTGTTAAGGATATTATGGACGGATTCAACGGTAGCCTAGTGTTTGTTGTTACACCGCTCGATGCCCCGATAAATAACTTAGAATGCGCATGCGTCAAAAAAAGTCAGCATCTTCGAGAATCTGTTTTATGTTAATAAAATATAGTGGGCTATTAAAATATAATATGGGCTAGTTCAGACCTGTAGCCAACTAGCCAAGTGGGCTAGTGGCAAAAAAAAGTTAAGGCAAGGCCTGATACTACTCTTGTGAAGAAATGTAGCATTTTACACTTCATGATTCTGAATAAATTTCAAAGTTTGAAATACCTTTTGAGGACAAAGCATGAGATATTATTATTAATTGTTGGTTAACTGGAGACTCTATGGTGAGCAAGGGTCGATTTTCCACCTTGGACGTTGGTTAGCCACATCTTGATATGCATTAATGTCTGTTAGTGAATTTATGTGCATTACTGGGTTGTGTGGCCGCACAATGCGGTTCCAGTCTAGACCGGGAAAATCGACCCTTGCTCACCATAGAGTCTCCAGTAGCTCAGTGGTTAGAGCATCTGACTAGAACACGGAGGATCATGGGTTCAAATCCCATCTGGGGCTCGGATTTTTTCCGAGTACTCCTTGCCTTTAATATCTTGAATTTATTATTTCATATTAAATTTTCATGTTGCAATGTTATTGATGTTTTTGTAATATAAAGCCAATATGTCTATTAAACTTCATACCCGCTTTCAGTTTAATGTTTGAGGTCTCAAAAGAATGTTGCAAGTGTTCTTATTTGGGCTACTGTGTATGGTAATCAACAAGACAAACAGACAAGCAGAAGTGGAAAAAAGAAGAAAAGCCAAAGATCAAAGGAATCTGCACCACACAGTGTTTCTTACACATTCATCCATTAACATAACAGAACACAATCTTATGAGCCACCATGAAAACGTAAATGCTATACAGCTGGAGCATACAAAATTATGTGGAATAGTATTCCTGTTAACTTAAATCTCTTTTTTTCTTGAGGAACAGAGGATGGTTTTGCTAACAGAAACAAAGTAAATAGTGCACTTTAAACTTTAATGTATCTTATTAGGTTGATGTGTTTCTTGTTAAACACTATTTCAATCAATCAATCAATCAATCTTTATTTGTACTCACATTCTTGCTCACAAAAAAATTACAAAATTCAATGCAAAATTTAAGTAAAGTTGGAGTAGTAGCTGCCTGGAATAACCATAGGGGCTTACGAAGCCAGGCAGCCAGTTAACATCAACATTAAATAGGGATAAAATACAGGTCAGCAAAATAGTGAAGCATGCCACCATCTTCCTCGCTGACCGCTATATTAAACACTATAAAATTTATTTATTATTTAACAAATAAAGAAGCCTAAGTCATGTATTACACTGTGATGAAACACGACGGGCATTTGAGAACACGAGGGAAATGTAGAAAACACGAGCCGCAATATAGATTTTACACGCTGCGAGTAGAAACAAAGCACACAGATCGACAAACTGATGCAATTTAATTCTCGACAGTTTTCGCTTCGCTACGCGCCTCGTTGGCTTTTTACCATCTCATATCCAAAGTGCGCTCTTGGAATAATTGTTAAATATACTATGTACATGTAATAATTAACACTTATTGACTGACACCGAGGGAAACAGTAAGTTTTGTGGTCCGGAGACTTGTTCACGTGCGCGTGATGTCGTCTCGTCCAATAGGAGTACGAGAAAAATGGACTTTGATAGTTGGTATAAAACAATAAAATTTAGGCTATTCAAGCAGTTTCTAAAACAATATGGTGGTTCCAAAGTACTCAGAACAGCTGGGTGGCAAAACCGTTAATGAGCCATACATTCTCTATACATTAGATCACAATAAGTGTTTTTCGCATATATATCACTCTCATACTTTCAGAAGATGTTTATTTTACAAAGCACTCTCAATATACAGTGCTTTACTTTTGGTAACCTTATTAAAAACTGGAGCACATATGCTAATGAAGGGGAAAATGTGAACAAAAATTCGCCTAATGATGGTATATATCAGTAAGATATAACAACAACTGGTAATATACAACGTAGTATAGTTTGGACTGCAAATGAAATGAATTCATTTTTGGTTACACTACCTGTAATGAAGTCAAGCAGGGATAAACGGGTTTTGAAATAGATAGTCAAATTATATATCCATCTGAAATTTGCTAATTATTCCTGCAATTTGATTAGCTCGCAATTGCACGATTTTAAAAGAAATCGCAATATGATGAAATTGTTATTAAACTGTTTTGATAATAGCTAGCTATAACACATAGCACAAAATGTCACAACAGCATATCCCAAAGCAGTAGATGTTACAACTTCCCGTCGCACTTAGGAAATTAAGAGACAGTCATGTGGTCCTTGGAACTTGCTGTGTTTACTTGCATCAGAAAAAGTAGTACCTCTTTGGCTTTAAATATGATTTAAAAGATAATGTTATTTGTGTTATTCATTGTTAATTCAGCTAGCTTTGTACCTTGTAGTATTGTAGAAATTGCACGTTTTATATTCAAGAGATATATAGTAAACAAACATGTTAAACAAAATGGTTAATGAAGTCGACTGGCTAGAAACTTGATGACATTCTTTGTTATGTGTTTTTGCCCTCCTTTCCCTACTGAAATATATCTGACTTTGACCCTGCTACCGCAGTCTAATATAAGACTTTAAGATATAATGAGCAGACGGCCAATAGACATCACACCTAAAACATAAGATCCTATAACGTAAACGTGACGGTGCACACAACATGAATTGTAATCTTCTTTGTAGTTTGCTAAGTTTCCTAACCAGTCCACTCTGATAACTATTATTTCCCTAACCAAAGATCTCCTTACATCGCCCTCATTCCATACTGCTTTTCAATTCTGATATGATTCTTTCACTTCTAAATCAAATAAAGGCAGTGAACAAGACTGCACTAATAACTTACAAGTTGATTCTGGTAAGCTGTGACAGCAATAAATGTTGTTTCTGGAAAAGTAAATGTTTTCATCTCCTCGGACTTCAGGTTGATGACAGACGCAGTGTGGTCGTGCTTTTGTATCACATGCACACGAGGCTGGTATTTATGCATCGAATTCAAAACAATCTAAGGAAAAAAAATAAAGTAATAATAATAATAATATATATAATAAAAACAATAACTTTAATTTAACGTGGCCAATTATACACGTTTAATAGAGGTTTTTCACCTGACGTCATGGCGGCCATGTTGGAGGGAACTTTACAAAAGAATTTTTATTATTTCTTTTGTTTCGGGAACCAACATGGCCGCTATGTCTATTGTCTGTTGTGTCTCTTGAGACTGTGTGAAAAACCTCTATACAAGTATATCACTTATTCTCAGAAACTGCCACAACAAGAAATTGAAATGTAGATGACGTAATAAAAGGTTTATTCAATGTAAATACACGCTCGAGCTGATGACACAATGGACGAGAAATTTTAATTATGCACAAAGCGAAGCTGAGTGCATTATGAACAATTTAGAATTCATAGACCTTTTTCATGCAAGCGTGACATTGATAACTACTAGTACTCCGCATCTCAAAACACGAAATGCATCGTCAAATTTTCAAATCAAAAATAGTAAAAATGCAAAGTTTCGATCAGATTGGTAAATATTTTAAGCAAAATATTTTTGCCGGATTTTTGAAAGAAAATTTATGGGTTTAGCATGATAATGAGGTTGGGAGGGCATCAGATGCATCAAAAAGGCTGAAGTGAACAAATTAATGCACGGTCGTGTGATATCGACAGATATGTTGAAAACACGTGATCGATTTTGACCATTCACGCCCAAGCTGCAAGGAGTACATTAAATATTAATATTCATCGTAAATATAAAATAAATATAAATATATAGACAGTTTAAATTTACAAAATATTTACATATTTTTAAAGTTTTTCATTCATATAAATCATCAAAAGATAGATAAGATTAATCCTTCTCAACTATTTTTTTTAAAAAACCGTTTTTCAAATTTAATGCTTTATTAAATCAAGTAAGCCAGTTCATATTTTAGGGGTCAAATAAATTAGTAAAATAGTAAACAATAACTTTTTAAAGGCTATAGATTATAAGTATTAAAGAGATACTTCGCTGCAGTAAAGTCGAAGAATGGGATAGCAACCACGTTCACTCTCGTTCCGCGTTCCTTCTGGCCAGCGCCAAGAAACGGAGCTCCTTTTCTTGGTGCTGGCCAGAAGGAACGTGGAATCTGGGAACGAAATTGGACCACGGCAACAAGATTTCTAGGAAGCATGCGCAGTTTTTAACAACTGTGAAAGAACCAACCGGAGAATTTTATAGGCTTTAACGAGATACGACTCAATGAACTCTTAGTGACGGACGCAGGGTCTTCATCAATTAATTAATTATGAAAATGCCGGCTGTTTCAAGAAGTACGTACGAGGCTGGCTATTCATCTTCTTATTGTTTAAAATTACATACATTTCTCCGCTCTGTTGTTTGCGGTATATTACAGAGAAATGTAGGCTAGACGCTTTCTAATGCGGCTTTAGGCCTCCAATTTTGGCATTAAGTTCCTTTGCCTAAAATTAGAAGTTTTTAATTCACATTTTTATGGCTCCTGTCGAGCGCAGTCATAATGTCATCGAGTGTATTAGAGTGCGCGGTCACATACACAGGAATCCCAAAATTTATTTATTAAATATAACAACCAATCAGAGTAGGTCTTCTATGCAATGTACTTTGTCCGCTTACCTACTCGGCATCGCATCGCAATTCAGCCAATCACACACTTACATGTACAAGTTTAAATCGAAGTCATCACGTCTACCTCTTGAGTGACAAATGCTCTGTCTTTAAGTCAGATTGTGAAAACGATTTACACCAGGAAGTAATGGCATTTTAAATGACAACATACAAGAACCATATGCCGTGTGTGAGAGTCTTTTTATTTAAAACTAGAAGTTTGTTAAGGGTTTTTTTTTGCATTAGATTTCCTTATATATGCTTTAATCTCAGCCATTTTGCCTCCCTGCCAGAAGGCGTCTGAACCGTGACAGGGTCTATTTTTCACATTTCACTTACGTGTCCATTTTGATCTCCAGAGCTGTTAGTAAGTTTGACTTTCTCAAAGGAGATGATTTGCTTAAGTAGTTGTTCACCTGTGAATGGTGAGTCTGGATGCATGTAGAGTCTAATTGGAGCAGCAGGATCTGCCTTGCCAGCCACCAACCACGCTGAACGGTGGTAAGCGTAGCGATATCGTTTATCATCCACGGGTACAATATCCATTAGGACCATGTAGTTCGCCTTGGGTTCCACTCCACTGACCGAGATCCGGATGGTGGGAAACATGCGCCTATAAAAGTAAACGGAGGAATACTTCAGCGAATACAAGTTGTTAAGCTTGGCCGAACGGATTCAAATTGAAAGCTTCAATGAATGCAGAAGCTAAGTTAAGAAGGTAAAATATTGGAAGACAATGTAGTCAGGCTGGGAAAGTCTGAACTACAACATTTGCAGTGGAACAGATGAAGTTAGAGCTTGTTTGCATGAAAAACGATCATGCCTTCATGATGTGCTTAAAACATGTGTTACTTACTTTTAAAGTCTATTTTTCATTTTCTGACCGCAACTTCTAAATCATTTGTCATAAGTGTTATTTATAGCTCTTCCCACAAGACTAGATTAAAATTTGTTTTTCTCATTGATAAACAATTAGTTTCCAATACTTTTGCAGAAAATAATACTTTACATTACAATAGTGTTACTATAGGCACTCAGTCTTGGGTGGGCGAGGGAAATTTACGGCAGCAGGTAACTTCTTCGTATAAATTGTGTTTTAGTCCAGATGTAGTTTTAAAATCTGCTCTGTTACTGTTAGAAACTCGTTGTTAGCCTTACATTCTAACTAGTACAACGGGTTGTAAAGTAGACTTAAATGGCAGCTCCTGTTTCAACCGATTCAAACTATCGGTTTGAACAGATCGAGTTTTCAGAAAGACAGTAGACAATATCTACAAATCTACCAAACTGAAGCCAGGAAGGAATCAAAGTTAAATAAATTAGGACCGATAAATTATAGATTCACTATTTACTCCGGAACAATTAATTTTCTTTGGTGACAACCTTCTATCACCTTTTAGCTCCTGTCTTTGTAAAATATTCAAACGCTGTTGATTAGACATAGATCGAGGAGCTATCGAAGAAGTGAATCTTTTTCTATTATCTGCCGGAGAATCCTTAATTGAAACCAGGAACAATAAATTCGCTGGCATATCCGGACACTGCGTTAGAAGTCTTAACAAAGAAAGTACTACCGATGTGTTGATAAATGCTTATACTGTTTTTACGCTCGATAATTTGTTTGCGTGAACAAGATAATGAAGATTATTCAAAGATAAGAAATACCAGACTATCATTATGTTAACAATTACACAAAAAAGCAAATAAACAGCGCTTTGTCGTCAATGACCGCCTGCCCGATGAAGCAATTAAAAAAGCAAATAAAGAGACTGCGATAATCACAAACTGCATGTCTCCAAACAGAGCCTGAACAATTTGTTGAGTATTCTAGATCTTCACGCCGAGTATGTCGGAGCTCTTCGCTAAGATAAAGTACAAGAAGAAAATCATTTCTTATAACAAATCGTTGTTTCTCTTTATATATTAGGTGACCTTTGAATGTTTTGTCTCCTATGCTATCTTTCGAAATTAAAATGACACCAGTTCGGTAGTGAAATATCTTATAAGACATTTATTTAATAAAGAAGTATAAACATTTATCACAAACAAAAATCTTTTTGTTGTTTAAACTTTATTGATTTTTACATCTTTCTGCCTGTCGGATTGTCGGGGAAACTTTCTTCTAGCGGAATCGCAACAACCCTTGCGACGCATTTCAAAAGTTCTGAAACCACAATAACCCAAATACATCTTAGATACTTTATATTAAAAATACATTATCAAATATATATATTGTCAATTTCTATGTTGCAAAGGGGAAAATTAGATAGTTGTAAATGTCATTTTTGGCAACTTTCGTAAAAACAACTTAAAACTGGCGCAATCATTTTTTCAAGAATCTCAAGAAATCATAAATTCAAAGCGCCTTTAAAGTAGCTTCACTCAGGCTAATAACTTACCTTCCCGCTTTCGTTATGATCATTTCTGTACCAAGAATGCTAAACCTTTCCCATAACTCTCGTCCTTCAAGCTCGACGCAGATATTGTCCAATCCTTGCCTTGCTTGTTGTGGGCTTGGTACATTTTCCCGATTATTATTTTTGCTCCCTGTCGAACTTTCGGCCGGTTTGTGCCTTTTGCGTGGGGAGTCGGAGCGGCTCGATTCTTCGTGTGTTTCGCAAGAAGGTCTGTTATCTCTTTTTCTGTTACTTGCAGGACTTAGATCTACAATAAGGGAAAGATTCTGTTTGGTGCATCGTCCTTATGAGCTCGAGGCCCCTTTAAATCGAGCTCATAACTTAGAACCTTAAAAGACCGTTACAAAAGATAAAAATGATAAGCAGCTATCATTAGGTACAACACCACATGAAACTTACCGGCAACGTCTCTTTGCGAAGAAATCAAAGAAGCGATCGAAAAAGCATTGGCTTTGGTCGAGAGCGATGTAGAATTTATTGTTTCAATGGTTTCCATGTTGCGTGCTGCGCTCATCTGAAATTCTTCGGCTAATATTTACCTGTTGGTTTCTATCACAGTTAAGTCTAGCCTTGCCTTCGGCTATGTTAAATTCTTTGGCAAACTGGCAATAAACAGCAATTAATGATTTGATGACAGTGACATAGGCTATCACCGGATGTGGAGCTTGGCAACCTTAGGGGATGAAAACCCACAGGCTCGCCTGGGTGAAGGCCTTTTAGTGGAACACTCAAGATCCGGTATTAGCGGCAAAGATCAGCATCACGCACAGAGATTTCTTAGGTTTTTTTTGTCCCCCGCTGCAACGGGATAAATATTGCCATTTTACACGTTAGCACCTACTGAGCCAGTCTTTACTTTCTAAAGAAAGACCGCCTAGTAAGACAATAAAAACTGACGGAACCACATCTTTGCTCAGTAAAATAGCACCCAAGACCTGAGATCGATTTTAAAGGACGCTATGTACATATAAAATTATGTTGTACGCAGGATCATAAATAAAGAACACATTTTACCCTATCATCAAAGAATGGAATAAATAGAACAACACTGGTACTTTAAATCTGGGAAAACATCTTTTACTTTTTGTTTGTCATATATTTTTTGTGAAATCATAAATTGTTTCAAAGTTTGTTTCTGCTGCATCAACGCTGAGAAATAATCAAAGCCGTTAAGCAAAGTAAACTTGATAACCAGTCGATAGTTTCAGACAGAATATCCGCAAGCCGCTTGTAATTGAAGGAAAGTTACTAAGAGTGACTGCTAATGATTCTTATACCAGATAATCTACACAGTACAAACTGTTATTTTCTTCGACTAAAATAAGCTGGCTTTAAGCTTGCGACCGTTTGTTTATCCCCTTCAACTGCTTTCACAGTAAACAATACTTAGATTGTTGTCCAATGCGACAGTCGTGAAAATCGGATTGATATACATCGATTGTCAATCGCACAGATTTGTAGATTTGTAGATAAAAAACATGATGACAAGGGTAAAATTTTTCCCACGAGATATCCTAGGTTTATCTCTATAAGTAAATTATTAAACCTTACCATGCCAAAAACAAAAATGGAGGAATTGATCAATAACAACACCAAAGTTAAAAACTCTGTCGTGACCATTTCGAAGTGAGAAGAGTTTAAGTCAGAATTTTTATTCTCCCCCTTCTTTCAACCTGGCAGCCGAGAGTGAGTTGATTGACATTTGAAGTCTATTTATTTCGAACAAAACAAGCATGAAAAATCATGATTTAGAGAATATGAACTGGAATAAAAATGGTACTGTGTTGATCATGAGCGTGGTTAACGATTTAATCTTTGCAATTAAAGTGTCATCATGGTAGATTTTCTTTCAAATGTGCCGGAGGCACTGGCTTTTCCGAGTCATTCGTAAGTTGCGAATATCGCGTACCATCAGTATCTCTGTACATATGGTGCAAACAAGAATATACCACACGACTAAAATCCTTTAAGATTATATTGGGGTAAATTAATTCTTTATGTTAACCTAGAATCCGTCGCGTAGGCGAGAGCACGCAATAAAGATTTAATGACTTGTCAAACAATAAAAGTGTCCTTTCTCATGCAAACATAGTTCAAGTTGTGAAAAACGTTCAGCCAATAAAAACATCAACGAGTTTCTTGTGGTGGTAAACTCTTGATCCAGTTCCTTATCGAGGTTGTGAAAATCTGTTTTGATGGTATTTAATTTAAGTTAATTAGTTGTGGTAATCTCGATAAAACAACAACTAAAGCGAAATAATTATTTAATTAATTAATCGAACCAGCTATAGAAATCGAATTACAATTTTAATGTATTGAGGAATAGAGTTTAACAAATAGCCCATAGCCCGCCAGGAAATAATGGTCTGTTTTTTTAGGTTTTAATTTGTTAAGTAATTTGCAAAGTTTTATAAGGTAAACATTAGAACTGCAATCTCACAGGAAATCTTGGATGATCGCCTTAATATTTTAACTATAGACTTGAAAACAATCAAACAACAATTTTCAAAGTAGTACCGCGCATGCTAAATAAACGCAAGCAAAATAAGCTTTGACCTTGGTTTATCACTTTATGACTTGTATATGTTATATATTTTAACTCTGCTTGTAATCAACGTTTCGGTTTTAAAAAATTTGAGAAACATTGATCGATTTCTTAGCTTTTTGTGAAACTTACCTAAAATAATAAAACCTAAAGGCAACTTTGACCTCAGAAAACTTTTAAGTTTTTGTTCTTGAGTCTTTTTAAAAAGGGAATTTTTGTAATTGTGATACATAGTTTAAGTATAAGCTCTTTTTTTTATATAAAAACCTTTTTATAAGAACATGAGCCTGAAAATCTCCAAAAATTTAAGAACATGTTAAGAACATGCTGAGGCTGGGAAAAGGTGAAGAACA
>JAOBAY020042078.1:0-23532 GCA_025331085.2 Zoanthus sociatus
CAGCGAAATTGTAGTATCATCAGCAAAGATGCTTGGGGTAGCCCCATCAATGCAATTTGGCAGATCATTAATAAAGACTAAAAACATCAGGGGTCCAAGAATGGACCCCTGAGGCACCCCGCATGTTATGGGTTTTTCATTCGATATATGGTTTTTTCATTCGATACGTACTACAGATTTAATACTACTGACTTGTCTTATGATTCAATCGATTCTAAATCATTTGGCGTATGCTGGACGCCGCAGTCAAATCAATGATTTTTCAAACCTGATCAATCCTAGGAATGTTCTGAAATGCACAAAATAATGATAACAATGTTTCTACAGTGCTTGGCTATTTAGTTTCTCTCTTGAAAATTCCATACAATCATTACCTTTGTTCATGCGATTGTTCAAATTGAATTTCATAATGTTCATAATTGTGTGATCATATAAAAAGTTTTAAGCAGAGAATAAATGTGAAAAAGGCGAAAAAAAAAATAGTCAAAAACAGCAGACTGTTATAATAGAACTCACAAAGTGCCTACTGAACATGTATATTCGATTTCTTGAGCAAATAGTAATAGTAATAATAGTATTTTAAAATAATGATTCCTTTGCTACAAGGTATCTACTCATCCTCATTTTTAAGCTTAAGCATAATATATAATTAACAATTAGACCTCGAGGACGAATGGACTACGAGTCAATAGCCCGTGACGCCGTAGGCCGAATGGGCTATTCAAACTCGTAGTCCATGAGAGGTCTAATTGTTTAGTATAAACTTACTAATCGATCAAAAAAGGATGTACAAATTAGATCATTCATGAAATCCTGATTCTATAGTAAAACGGGGCTTATTGCTATTTTGAACAGCCATCTTTTCTCTACTCGACGACTATTACTACTAGACCACTAGTAGCGTAGCCAATCAAAATGCAGGATTTGCATTAGTCCACCAGTTGGTTTATACTAATACGACGTTAGTAAACGCCCAGAAGCGATCCACAACTACGGGCGATAGGAAACGCGAACTTCGAATTTATGAAATAAAGTTATTCTTACCTCATCTGTTGTACATTGTCTTGTTTTGAATAAACCGTCTCAATCCATTTTACCCGGAAACTGCCGCAAATTTTCTCTAAATTGAGTAAAAACATAAAGATTTCTATCCACTGCCATTTTGTCTGTTTTGACCGTTAGACTTCGCTCCAGCTCCCTCTCAATTTTGATTTTGATCAATGACGTTTCATCAAAAATTAATTTTGTGTACAAAAAGTAAATCAACTGCTGTTTCAAGCGCGTGCAGGGTTGCTTCCATATATGGACATGTCCTTCTTCTCCTTATTTGGTAATGACCCTGGCTTCGAATAAACTGTTGCACTGGATCGATGACGTTTAACCCTGCACGCGGTCGTTGCATTTGAAAAAAAAACACGTGAAGTAGATTTTGTGAATGCGATTGGCTGAAAGTGTCACACTTATTTTGTTTCCTACTCATGTACTTTTTACACAAGAAATTATTTTTTTGATGAAACGTCTTTGATTAAAATAGTAATTGAGAGGGAGCTGGAGCCAAGTCTAACGATCAAAACAAACAAAATGGCAGCAGGTAGAGATCTTTGGGTTTTTACTCAATTTGGGGCAAATTTGTGGCAGTTTTGGGGTAAAATGGATTAAGACAGTTTATTCAAAACCAAACAGTGGATAATAGATGAGGTAAGGATAACTTTATTTCACAAATCCAAATCTCGCGTTTCCTATCGCCCGTGCCACAACTACGGAATAACCACGAGTTAAAAATGTTCTTTTTTTTCTCAAGGGTTGATGTTGAGGTAGCACGTACACGAGAAGGGAGAGGTAAAACAGGAAAACGTAACACAAATGATAGAATACAATTTCAAGGATAGAAAATTTTTATTAACTTACATAAAATAAATTGAATAGAATACAACCCAGTAATCTCATCTCTGGTTTTGCTGTATCATAAAAAAGTTGATCCAGAACTTTACAATTTTTGATAAATAATCATGAGCATATACAAGCTACAATTTTGTTGACAACAAAGTTAATTTTTGGCTCTCATTTCATACACTGCCTGCCGAGCGAGTTCAAACTTCTTTGTATGAACAGAAATGGTATGTAAAATTATAAATAGCAAAGAGATATATATACAAAATGCTTTTTATGTGCGCGTAAATTAACACCGCTGATAAAAAGTAGATTTTGTTAAGAAACGACCCTGGAATTATAACTCTTTCTCTCTCATATATGACCGATTTCTTTCAACTTGCGTAATATTGTATTTACTTGATAGAAAAATGTTCAAAATTTGTTTTTAGTTGTGCGATATCTACATTGACTCTAACAGATATTTGGCGAGGTTTATAACAAAGGTCTTTCCACTTCTTCAATCATATTCGCGAGCCATTACCAAATGGATGATAAAAGACCGGAAAGGTCATAAATTCTAAATCTAAATGTTTCTATAACTTACACACATCAATAATAAGACGCATATTAACTTCTTTATTTTAAACTGATTGTTTTGTATAAATTAATCAGAACGTTCAACTATTTTGTATGAGGGCTGGGCTGGTGGAGGGAGGATCAGCAACACTGATATCGGCTCCGGGCGAAAACACACAGTAACCATTCTATAACTTGAACGTGCTAAAGCACATCAAACAGAACTTATCTTTTCCCAACTTATCCAAAACAATGCCAATAAGATTAAAAAGAAGGGTGATATCTTGTTTTGTTGCATGTTGATCCAACCAAAAATGTTATAAATGCCGCCTCGTCTGTACAATCTTTCACAAATCCCTAGTGCTTCTTGCTGGCATGACTTTGTGGACCACTGAAACCTACATGATATATTGCGCTGCTGGATATTTTGTCTCTGCTGTCAACTGTCAAGAGCCCAAGAAAATGTTGCTTCTCTTTCTGGCGACTTGCGATGTGGCGACAGCTCGGCAAGACAGGCCGCAGCTGCTTGTGACGCCTCCGAGTTGGACATTGCAACTTGGACGAGACTTCGTTCGTGTCTTCTCAACAAGCTTAAAAAGTAAAAATTGCAATCAGTTCTCTTTGCCTTAATACCAGGCAAACATATACGACGACTGAGTACACGATAATAACAAGTTAAAAACATGCACACCAAGGGTAAAAGGTGATGTTTTTCTTTTCAATGAAATTCAAACAAAATCATGATTGGCACCCTTCTGACATTTTAAAATTCCACGACATCCATGACATTTTCCATGACATTTACAATTTTCTATGATCTAGCGCGATTCAAATAGTTTTTCAATACAACAAAAGGATTCGAGCAATTTGCTATCTTCCATGGCATCGTGCTTGTCAAAACATTAAAATGAACACTACTTAGATCTCCTTTGTTTCTTTCAGTTGTAATGATTTTTGTGCGCCATTATACTTATTTTCCATGAAATTCCATGATTTCCCAGGTCTGGAAAATGAAATTCTAAACTGATTCCATGACTTTCCAGGTTTACAAAAAAGTACAAATATCAATTAAAAAGGCTCACCTTCGTGCCACTGCCGAGTACTGTGCAACGTTTCTCAACACGAGGGCTGCAGTCAGTCTAACAGTTTTGGTCAACGGTGACTCTTCGTCAGCCTAAATAATCAAAACAAATTTTTAACATTTCAGTAATGTTTTTCAGTAATAACCACACTTAAAACAGTAATGTAAAAACAAGAGCATATAAGAGCATTAACACCATTATATATAATAAGGCAACAAATAGGAGTAAAGATGGCTAAGAGTTCTCCTTGCAGAAATCGAACAAACTGACCATTTAACTTACGGTGAAGCTGATCTCAGTGTCGTTGCAAAACCAAAAAAAACAAAAATAGGAGAGTCTGGGCACGATCTTGGTCAACCTTACACACAAACCCAGCACACCAACTGCTGGTCCACACTGCCTCCCGGTAAAAAAAACTCGAGAAACGAACTTTTAACCAACGAGAAATTACCTGAAGTGCCTGAAGCATTCGAGCCATGAATTGAAACGTCTGCGGAATGAAAGCCTGCTGGGCTTGCACTGGTTCCTGACTAATGGCAGGCTTGGGGCGTGGCAATGCGGGAGAAGAAGCGGTACCTGCCGCTGACTGGGAACTGGGATCTAGATGTTTTTGCTGTAGGTTGAATTCACGTAAGAAGGAAGATTAGGAAGCCAAATACTTTCACTTACGAATATTTTGAGTCTTAGTTTACTGCTTTTATCTTTAAAGTGCATAAGAAGTAAATTTACTTGTTTGCAGAAAATCAAAGGTTACAACACCATCATTACGAAATAAAATATTTCCGTTAGTAAAAAAAAAAATTAAAAAGTTTGCTGCTTAAAGTAGCTAAAACGGTCAAACGGGTGTCTCGAGAAACTGGTGACGAATTTGGCTCTGATGTCGTAGCCAGTGGTTCCAACTAGAAGAGATAAGGTTTGTTTCTTCTTTGCGTGCTTTGTTGAAATGTGAGAAGTGTCTGATAGCAACACATTCTATCATTTACCGAATCCCTTTCGCATTCTTCTCTGCAATGACACTTAAAAGCTAAGAACCACTGGCTACGTCAGGTCCGTTAGAATCTGCCCGTTGGCAAAGTAAAAAATTTAGACACCTTTAAGTGCTGTTGTAAAGACTTTAAACCGGCATAATAATAAATCGAGGCGCTTTCGCTCGTTTAAAACTGGATAATTCGGGTATTGAGTCAAACTTGTTTTTTACTTCGTATGCACTTTAGTATTAAAAACTAAGGCAACACTCAAAATGAACAGAACTTTCAACTTTGTTCAGATACCCTGCAAACCAAGAGAAAGATTCTACCGCGAGTTGAAGATTAATTCTTTCTTTAGACTGGGACTTTTTGAACTTCATAGTTCTTCATTTAATGCTGATATTTTAATATATCGCTACCCTTTTATTCCATCACTGTATAGTATACTAATGTAGCACAGAGAAGTGTAGAGGAAACCAGAATCCAAATATAATCAGACAGCTGTTAAGAATGTCTATGATGTATAGCTTAGAGTTTATTCCATCCTACCTGCAGGTGGAATATTAACGATGATCTTGATCGTCTGACTGGGGTGCATCCTTGCCACTGGCATGCCATCAGCAGTGAATTGACAGGCACGTGTTCACTCACCATATGCGATAAAAGCTGCTTGCTTGAATCAAAGGAACTGCAACATATGAACAATGTACTGTACAGCAATGGAATGACAGATGAACAGTACAATAACAGAAGAATAATTAATTAAGTCTCGCAGACGAATAACCTAAGCGTCAATAACCTACAAGGATGAAGGACGATTAGACTACGCGTCAATAACTTACGAGACTGAAGCACGAATAGATTACGCAACAATAACCTACGTTCATAGACTACGAGGCTGAATTTTGAGGCAGATAGGACTGATACTTCTGGTATCACTTAGTTAGACAGACAAAACTAGTATTAACCTTTTCAACCCAACGCAGATTATCAGCATCTCAAGTCTCTCTAACATATCTCATACAAAACGATACATCTGATAATGGAAATAATGGATAAAACATTTTTTAAAAGGAAAATGAAAAACCAAATTTTACCAAACTGCTTATATAATAAATATCAGATATATAGATGGACGAATTAAGCAACATGTCATTTGTCGTGTTAGAGATTAAAGGATAAATAATGTTAAGAAACACCAACTTAAAATTTCATTACCCAGGGAAAAAAAACTGTCTTTTCTCTACAAATAGAATGTTGAAAAAAAACCCAGTACAATAGTTAATCAAAATGCAGGGTTAACTTTACTATTACGGTCGTACTAATACAAAACACAGTACCAAGTTGAAGACACAAATGACACAGCGATCAACTGTTTTAGAATTATAGAGGGTATGGTTTTGCAAAACCCGATTAGTGCTAGTCCATGGTTAATGCTTTAATCCATGTTCCTATTTTTTATCTTCTATATCTTGTTTTGGCCTGGAATTCTGGAGTTTACATGTTTCTTGTATTGGTAAACTGAACCGTTTCTTGTAAGCATCGCAAAGCTTTACTTGTGAAAAGTTAGTCTTTAAATTTTGTCCAAATCCACGATTAATTAATCGAGTTATTTAAAATTTTATGGAGTTGGGCCCAGATGATCTTTTGTTAAAATATATATTGTCATATCAACTTTGAGCAAACTAACAAAACGGTCCGTAAGGCAAATGCAATTTGGGCTTTTTAAAAATATAATGAATACAGGGTTCACACTGAGAATGAGGAATGAAATTCAATGACTTTTCCATGACATTTTCATGACCAAATGCCATTTTCCATGACCCAGAAATATCGAGAAATCAGAGAACCCACTCCAACACAACAGCCTACCCGCACTTTAATCCAACTTTAAATGTGAATGACACCATCTGAACAATGAAAAACAGTGTAATAATAATGTATAATGTGATTGAACGTAGAGCAAAAAACTCAAATTTGCTAACTTAGTGCAAATGTATCGGCGTTTTCTTGGCACATTTCCGCTCAATTAAACAAAAAATTTATTCACCAAAAAAAAAAAATATTCAAGAAAAAATAAAATTCCATGACTTTTTCATGACTTTGGCCATTTAATCAGAATTTCATGACTTTTCCAGGCCTGGAAAATGCATTTTCAAATTCCATGACTTTTCATGATCGTGTGAACCCTGGAATAACTCAATATCAATAAAAACATTATAGTACGGCTGGCCACACCAACCTTCTTCAAAGCTATTAAATGAGCAAAATTGATCATTTCGTAAACTTCCGCCCTAATAAAAAGAGTTCAAAAATGTCATAGGTGTCAAAAAGTCAAACGGCTTATTTCTACCATTACATACCTTACAGTAATAAGTGCATGACAACTACTCATATCTCCCCGTTAGTACTGGAACTTAAAGTGAAACTCAACTCGGCTCACAATCTCCTCAGGCAAACATCATGAATATTCTATATGCAAACCCCAAACATTCCCTCCATTAACCCCCTCGAGCAAACATTACGGATATCACGTATTCTTGTAAGTAATCAACAACCTCGCACTGTTTCCTACCTTAAACACACATCCCAGTGACACCGGTATGGTTTGCTTGTCTCTGTCACAGGGCTTGGAACAGTCGAAGTAAAGGGGGTCAGTTTAGGTGAGGTACCATCAGATGCTACAATTCCCGACTTAACAACTGGTGACATTGGTGAAGGAGGGGTACTTTGCTGCTGCCCATGTTGCATTGACGGCTCAGAAACTAAAGCCCCGGGTGTTGCAACTCCTTTAGTTCTATTATCAAAGTAAGGGGGAGCATTTGCAGCTATTACTCTTGAAGACGGTTCTTGAATAGAGTTGAAGGTTGGAGTATTTCTAACATTATCTCCATTTAATTGGTTGTACATGGCAGGATTGGACGATACTGTGTTGGGCACCCGCTGAACCTGATTTACTGGAATTTGCTGAGGTATATCAAATCTGCTGTTTGTTAGTATTTCTTTATAGTTTGGAGCTATTGTCCTGTTTTCTGAACTGGATGCGATACGCCCTTTGTCAGACGTCACTGAATTCTGCACTGGTAATCCTGCAGACTTTGTGCAGTCCATAAATGGATTAACTGTTCGAGTGTTTTCCGATACAGATGTAGAATTTCTAAGACCGTTTTCCTGCATTGATTGACTGTTAGATTGTTCAAGAGAAATGTCTGTCTTTGCTGCAGAGCTATCAGAATCAACTCGTAAGTCACCAGTCAAAACATCACCAAAGAGTGCATTATCTTCTAGAAATTGATCAAAATCAGAATTGTTGCAACTGTCAAAAATGTCAGGCGATGATTTACGACTACTCAGTGGATCCTCTTCCGAACTAATACCTACATCAAGATCAGATGCGTCAATGCCACAAACTCCATTTAATGGCAGATGAAGATCCTTCCCCAACAGTTTATCCATGAACCGATTTTTGGAATCAAGTCGGATATCACCATTAACAAGTGACGAGGGACTGTCTGAACGTCGAATTTCAGTTGGTGAGTCCAAAATATCACTATCCAACGAAGGTAATTTAGTATCCAGCCTTGGTTTTTTTGTAGGACTCGGGACATATGGCTCATTGTTTGAATGTTTTTCTTTCTTTGTGATATTATCTACAACCTCTCCCAGCCCAACTGAATTAGTGTCCAAACTTGCTGGCCGGCTGTTCTTACTAATTTTGTTAGAATTATCCACAGAAACACTAGAATCAAAGTTAGGGACATCGATGCCCCTATGTTGTTCTTTACAGTGTGCTGGGCCATTTAAGCCCCCAGAGGAGACAGAATTGTTAATTGCATTTCCAACAGGTCTTGAGATTTCGTGCAATTCAGGTTTCAAATCATTGCTCTCTAATCTGGCTTTTATCATACCAGGTTCACTACCAGCTAATCGGACATTTTCTACCATCACGATTCTTGCTTCTTTAGCTTCTTTCATAAGTTCTGACGTCACAACATCTTCTGCTCGCTCTTCTCTTGCCACAAGGACAACCCCATCGCCAGACACTGCACTGTTGGTTTTTGGAGTGTTCGAGCAACTGGAGCAAGAAAAGATCAATAAAACTTTTTCATTACTTGAACAAAGACAACAGTGTTTTTAAAAGACATGTTTCGGCGTGCTTATGCCATCATCAGTTTATTAGAATGAATTAGTTACAATAAATAATCAGATAAGTAGTAAGCTAGTTAATGAAAAAATTATTTACAGTAACGACATCATGCATTACAAGTAATACAACAGAAGTTATAAAGATATAAAAGTATTAAGGTGATGTAATTGTTTATTGAGATTGGGCTTATTCTTATTAATATGTAGGGCTCCTTTTTAAGTTTAAGAAGAATGGGATTGTTGGCTGTGTCTAAAATTGTAAAACAAGAAGGTGTATATAAACTTTCGCAAGAAGGAGATTCAGAAAGGTGCTTAAAAGTATGTGAGTTTTTATAGCTCACTGTGTGTTCTTTAATCCTAGTAGAAAAATGGAGACTGGATTCACCATTGATCTTAAATTAAAGAAGCCCTACATTTCATAAGAATAAGCCCAATCTCAATAAACAATTACATCACTTTAGGTAACTATCCGAGTAAGAACTAGAGAAGTCAACATTAATGGATGCAGAAAGGTGCTAATTGCGGTATTGTTAAACCGTTAATTTCATTGGCTAAACTTTGGAAATCGACCATATCTTCATAAGTAAGCTAATTTCTTTCTTTCAAGTTCACTTATTCATTGTCATTTTTGTTTTTAGATTTAAGAAAAATTCCATGCGGGGAACATCGAAAATCAAAATGTTTTCTTGGCTTTGTTTTTGGAGTCCTATGATTGGATAGATTATTATAGCACAAAAGAAATTTCATCTTATTTTAAAACCATAATGTGAACAGCTTAATGCGTTCTCAGTATGAAAGCCTCAACACTCTGATGTGGCAAAGTGAAATGTCGCAGAACAATGGGATGTACCCCAGTTCTTACTCGGACCATTACTTAATACATTTTTAGCTTTATAACTTCCGTTGCATTACTTGTAATGCAGGATGTCGTTACTGTAAATAATTTATTCATTAACTAGCTTACTACTTATATCTGATTATCAATTATAACTCATTCATTCTAATAAACTGACGATGGCATAAGCATGCCGAAACATGACTTTTAAAAACGTTGTTGTCTTTGTTCAAGTTATAGCTTTTTTGCTAATATCAAGATCTTTTGAAAACTTTTTCAAATAAAGCTAACATTCTCTTTTAAATAACAAACAGAAGAAACAAGTAGAACTATTCTGGCAGTTGGAATTACTTAACGTTCCAAAGCCTGCAACGTCTTAGCTTGAAATTCCCGAAGAAAATATCCTTCCTTACCGGAAATGTCAAGGGTGCATAGAATGTATTAGATTGTTCATAGAACTATAAAAATACAAGATTTTATCAACTCTGGGATAAATGTTTGATTATTACCATAAATGGTGAAAACAAATTTGCACGAAGAACACGATTTGTTTCTTTTGTAAAATTATTTTTCGACCTAAACGTACCTCGCATGTATGTACAGTTTATTTCTTTCATGAAACTGTGAATTCTTACAACTTGACACAGCCAATAATACTGCTCGTCTTTCTAATGTTTCATAGTACTATGAAAACACGCTTGTTGACTATTCAAAACGCACGTGCTATCCAACTTATTTAATAATACACCTAATAACTAACCTGACAAAGTTTTGTGTTGGTTGGGCTTTGCTTTGTCGCGAGTTAACGCGAATTACTTGCTGAACTGTGGGGACTCCACCCACAGATAACTGCAGAGAGCCTTGCATAGTGCTTTGTTCCCTTGACTGGGCCTGGCCTGGTGTAGTTAAGCCTTGAGGTGATGGCAATAAAAGTCTTTGTGCCTGTGTGACCTGAACATTGGTCCGCACTTGAGGCTGAATCTGCGAGTTGACAGGAATGCCAAGAGATGTTTGCATTTGACTCTCCTGACCAAAGTCTGGCTTTCGAGCAATAGGTGAAAATTGTTTTTGGTTAGATGGTAACTGCGAATGTATGGGCATTACAACGGGCGATTGCTGTGATGCCTGAGTCCGTGCTGGTGACTGTGACACTTTGTTTGATGCTCCTGATACCAAGGGAGCCCTATAAGTAGATGTCGCAGTGGCGTTAGGTGTGTTTATTTGTGGCATCAGTGACGAATGAGAAAGACCATTACTTGCTCTGATGGAGAGCTGTGCCTGCTGTACTACAAATTGATTAGTTTGATGGGATACATGTTGCACTCCATGGAGTTGTTGTTGAATACCAGGTTGTACAGGCCTGTTGGACTGAGCCTGATTACTCACTTGTTGTGGTCTGGGACTTGTTTGAGCAGGAAGCACTGGGGGAGGTGTCTGCCCATGACTTGAACGCCGAAGCATTGCAGCCTGATTTTCTGAGTGCATTTGTTGGCGCATCTGTTGCAATTGTTGCTGTCGTTGCCTGTACAGCTGCTCCTGTTGCTGCCTGAATGTTTGTTGCTGCTGTTGCGGTTGTTGCCGTTGCAATGCAGTCTGTTCAGCAGCTGTTGGCCTTTGAAGGTTTCCAGCATTGCAAGTTGTCTGACTAATTACTTTCTGAGGTTGTAAATTACCACCTTGTACAGGCTGTTGCAGGGAACCTGAATGTGGAGACTGAGCCAGTCTTTTCGGCTGTACTTGAGTTTGTAAAGTCTGTGCTTGCCGCAAATCCAAACCTTGTAGCTGGTTGGATTGCTGGGCTTTCCAAACATTTTGCAACCTCTGTGTTGCTTGCCCAGGAAACCCTGGTCTTTGCCCTGAAAGTAATTGTGAAGGACGCTCAAAAGGTAGAATCATAAAGTGGTTTAAAGGTACCAGTTACATATACTTACAAGCGTTTTCATTTAACTTAATCCTCAGATTAACAAGTTATTTATTGTAACAAATTAATTCAAGGAAGGGATGGGGCCGTTAATTTTGTACTACCAACTATTTAACGTTTTTTCTAGAAGAACTTTAACAACCAAAATTAGCATACATATAGCTCAACTACTGCGAGTTAATTGGTTTCCATGAACAAGAATTGATGACATTTTGAAATAAATTTTTAAAATTATTTGTAAATTCTTGGTAATTTGTGTATATTAGACAGTTTTATTACCTATTATTGCATCAATGTTTTCAATTTTCTGTTTTTTCGAACTCTTTTCACTTTCAAAACCTGTTAAAGTTACAAACACAAAACTTGGTCAAAATACGTGTTTGCTCATAATAAACAGCTATTGAAAATGTGGTGGGCAACATAAAAATAATTTAGAAAAAAATTGAAAAAAACTCTCTAGGATTAGGATGTGAGACAAGGTAAGCTAATGTTCAACTATTGCTGCCGTAATAAAGAAAAACAAACTAATTTGGAGACTTAATTAAGAAAGATCAAGCAACTCACAGTCCTCAAAACAATATCCGCCAATATGAAAAAAAGTTTATCAGTTCGGTATAACATACCAATTTTCTACTGCAAATTTTTATTCGCCTTTTGTGGCGACAAAAAACTACAAATTTTGTGAAATAATAAGACAAAATGCGGCCTGAATCTGGCAGAAACTTGCATTATAAAAACAGCATATTCAGTGTTACCATCATTTACCTTGTTGAAGTGCAGGTGACGTAGAAGGTCTCTGATAAGTTTTGGTAACTGTTACTGGTGAGGCCGGTCTCTGAACAACATGCGTGTGAGCCATGGAAAGGTTTGCTACTATTGGTCTGGTCTGGTTTTGTGCCTGTCCACTCTGACTCCAAGTTTGCTGCTGAGACGGAGTTGGTGGTGTGGGTGTTCTGTTTGGTACCTGCTGATCAACAACACATGAGAACTCAAAGCTGAACAAACTAAACGAGCAACGATTTAGGGCTGCAAACACAAGTTTTGTGCAACAAAGCAGTGATAGTAATTGTGTGGAATGTTAAAGATGCAGTGCTGTAGCTTTGAACAAGATAACATCAATAAGTCCAGCAACAATGAATGATAATTGCAACTGACGATGGTAGCGGGATAGCGTTGAACAAAGCAAGAACAACTAGGACAGTAGCAATGAAATAATAATTGGAACTGATGAACAAGGCAACATCAATAATGTCAGGGACAATAAAGTGCAACTACGGATGGTGATGGTGGTGGGATAGCTTTGAACGAGGCAACATCGATAAGGACAGTGACAATGAAGTGATGATGGAAAAATGTTGATGATGGCATAGGCAAGCCCAAATTGTAATAAATAGTTAGTGTCGTGGCTTTGACATACAGAAATGTTCTGTGAACTTGAAAATCCCCTCTGCAGTGCTGATCCATGAATTTGCTGGGAAGGTGTGGAAGTTGTATCAGGCAGATCCAGCTTGCTCTTAACTGGAAGGGGGTTGGACCTGCGACAAATGCCTTGTATAGCATACTGTAGCTGAGAACTGGACTGAACGCGTCTGAGCTGGGCAGAAGGAAACACACTCCTGGCAAAACAAAACAGGACCTAATTAAAATTCAAGATACATAACTATGAAGTAAATTCGCTTTCACAAAACTGACCTCTTCCATTCCCATCGCACAGTAAAATAGCAAAATTTGTCTAAATCTAAAAATTTGCTTTAAAAATAAGAGCATACTTTAAAATCCGGTTGAATGCGGTGGCATTAAGAATTCCAACTCTAGCAAGCTTGCTGCAGCACGAAAGGTAATCAGCATACAGGTCTATACGGGATACCGAGCAAGATGGATTAACCTCATAAAAAGCACTTATCCTGTGGAAAAAGTTGTGAATGCAGGTTAAAATATCTACACAAAAAAAACTGCGCAAGATACTTTTAATTTTACTATTGGAGGAAAATAGGGCATAACCCAACACATTTATTACAAACAGATTTCACAAAAAAGGAAATGATATCTGAACAAAAGTTTAAAATCCTGCAAAAAGATCCTTCAGTAGACAACTTAGATTGAATGGAAAAAAGATTCCACAATATACAAGTATTGCAATATTTAATGTAAGAAAATTGATAAAAATGTGATTATACATTTTGTGCATCTTTGCAAGGCACATCAAAGGTACCATCAGGAAAAGATGCTACGTCTATAAATTTAACAGGGTTTTCATCAACAGCTACTGTAGTATCCAGGACCTAGTGCCCTTTTACTTTGGATGATGGTAAGTGGCTTCTTCAGCACTTTACTGGCGATATCAAAATGAAAGCATAACACTTTCCTATCTTCCTTATCTTCTGTTGTTTGTAAGCGATGCCGTGCTGATGAGGCTCAAAATGGCCAAAACAGTTGTCCATGGCTGCTAACATTCAGGCTGGTAGACTAAGAAGTTAAGCCTCTAAGCAACGTGGCCATAACTCCCAAATCGGTGATTTTAAATCAGTTACTAACACACATTTGCCATCTATATTTGTTCAATTGTAAAACATTTTGCTATTCAAAATGTTACCCACAATTTGAGTGAACATCTACTGTTTGTAATTTTAGTTGCCATATATTATTAAAAACAATACAATGACAATAAAAATGATTATCATAAAACATGATTTATTAAGCCTCACCAGTTTTGGGTGAATGTGTCAGCATCCACTTCATTTCGTGAATTTGCAGAAGATGTGGTTGGAGTCTGAGCAGTTGGTGCAGGTACACCTACAAAAGCAGATGGAAGTTAAATGAATGTGGAGATAATTTCAAGAGATGTTTGTCTCAAAATTAAGAACACACACAACCTTTTTTTATAGAAAGAACTATATGAATATACGATATGAAAACTTTTACATCTTTTACATAAATTTTGAATAACACAATATGAATTGCACTACTGATCAAATACAGAGTATTGATTTCAAAACACTATAGATTTTCAACCTCTGCTGTAAATACTTGCAAAAGTTATGTATTTGTATCTATAGTATATCTTGAGGTAAAGTATATGGTTGATCAACACTGGTAAAAATTGTCGAAAGATTCCCAAGGTCAAGGTGTTGTTGTTTTGACTCCCTATATACTACTAGTTACGTATATGTTCTTTTTTATAAGACATGTATAGAGGTTTGTATGATAATAAATAAAAAAATGGGGAATGAATAGATGAATTATGTCTGTTTTACTTGTCTAAATGAGGCTGAATTGAGTGTAAAAGAGTTGAATTGGCACTTTTCAGGGAGTCGTTTTTGAAAGGGCTGAATTTAAAGTGGGTCAATTTAGCACCCCAAAAATCCAAAACATACTCCTCTTTTCCATATCAGCTCCTAAAAGGAGCTGAATTGGCTCTAATAACGTGGTCAATTCAACCCCATAAAAAGGAGCCAAAATAGTACCTTTTTCATGGGGCTGATTCAACCCTAATAAATGGTACTGTTCTGGACTTGCCGTTTTGGCCCCATTTTTTGGGGCGGAATCGGCTCTTTTCATTTTACAGTGTATGATCACTTGCAAGGTTTCATTCAACTGGTAATGTAGGTGCTACTGGTTGGAAAGGTTCTTTGAGAAAAAATAAAATAAAACAAATAACTACATAACACTTGATGTTTTGTAGTCTAGAATTGTAGTCTAAGATAGTATTCTATTTTATTCCAATTATGATCAAATCGGTCATGGCTTTCACAACTCTAATATTTGGTCAGGCACATCCATCTTCATATCTATAGTTAATGGATTATTGGTGCGACTTCATCCAATGCAGCTTTATTATTGGAGCGAGGAGTCACTCAGATAGATGGGATCAAGCTCACACAACAACCCTCATCTGAACAGCAAGTTTCGTTTTTTCTTCGAGGTTTGGCATATTAGCCATTAAATACAGTTGGTTCAACACCTAGCATGATAACCTAAAAGAAAAAGAAAGCTTAATTTTTGCAATAGGAGAACAATATCCCATTTGCACTCTATATATTTATACCTGGGTACGTCTGTGACACATTCCACCAGGTGGCTTGTATATTTCGTTAGCTAAGTTTAAAATGTTTTTCACAAATGTGATACATCTCTTCGGTTTCATGCAGTCGCTTTGTTAAATTGCCCCATGGTTCTTAAAGGATTTTTAGACGGGAATTTGAAGAAGTATATCCCGGTATTACTACCACCTTTTTAGTACCGAGTGCTGTTGCAGTCGATGATGCACATTCCTTTCCACATCTAAGTCAATTTTTCAGATAACATTCTAGCATAATTCCTAAACAAACCTAAGTGTCGCCTGGAAAGACGTTCAAAAAATAGATCAAGACGAGATTTTGCAATTTGTTTTTATGCAATGCACTCTCCAGCCAGTCGAGTTTTCCACAGCCTTAGCTTCGATTTCATGTTCAATGAGCACGCACTGGGAAGAATTACAGCGGTCTTCCTAGGAACTCGAAAAGAGAGTATTCCCCATAAAGACTGATTTTTCAAGCCTCTAAGACATTTCTTACTTACTCCATCAAGTAATGTTAAAATATTTTAACCCTGCATTGCTTAAATTTTGCAATTAGAAAAGCTGCACCATGTCATGGAAGGAAAGTCAGTAACCCCTTAAAAAGGAAGAAATCCTGACTTAAATAAAATGATGTTTAAATTTTGCAATGAACTAATCACGGAAATACCTCCAATAGTTTTCTTTCAGAAAATATTGAACAACTATAACATTATTGTACCTTGAAGGGTCGAGCTTTGGTTGGGTTGTGGCTTTGCTATTACTGCCTTAGGTACAGGAGCCTTGTTTTCTATCAAGCGAACTTTAGCGAGTACATCTGAGCCAAATGACTCTACTTCTAGAGTCACTAAGCACACTAGGATATCTGAATAGCAATAGACATGTAGGTTAAAACTGAAATGAAAGTAAACAACAAATATTACCAAAACAGTAATCAAGAAAAAAATAAAACCAAGTACTTATAGAGTAAACTGTTATTTTTCAGGTGTTACATAGATCGTGCTATATCTTGGAGCTGTTTTTAATTACTAGGCGTGTGTTTGCATACACACTTGCCAGTTGCTAAGATATCTGACTCAAAATGAAAAGACCTGACTTAGTCTCCGGTCAGGAACATTAAGCCAATGGTATTGTCTCCTAATCTCTTTCGCCCTTCTATCTCACTTATCTATCAAGGGACTTCCAGGAATCCACAAACTTGTGAGATAAGCAGACTGATAAACCACTTATGTTCTGTCCTCGGTTACAGGGTCTACAAGCCCCCAAGTTATTTAGGATCTGGCAACTATATGGCCTTAAAGCTGACTATTGTTTGCTTTATTTTGATTTCATCCTCAGGGTCAAGAATACAAAGTCTTCTTGGCCAAGGACATTAAACTGTAGGCGCAGTCTCTCAACAATCTATCAGGGGACTTAAAGGAACTCAAGCACAAAAAGAGCTGTGTAGTGATACCAGTGTCGTGGTCTGTCTTCCTCAATAAGAGTATTTATGGTTGTTTCAAATTTGTGAGCCGCTGTTGTGGACTATATAAGACCCTCAAATGTTAAAATTCTGTATTTATCTTTAAAGCGCTTATGCATAGCTTTAAGAATAAGCCCTATTTAAAAGTTGTTATATTACTATTGATTGAATTAGCCATTAAGGAAATCCTAATACCGGTCTCTTTCCTTCCTACTCTGAAAGGGATAGCAATAGCTGCCAATTTTTGTCAACTATCATCAGAAGATACCTTATGTCAACAGTCCTGAAAAGATTTTTCTCACGATAGTTTCACTTTCCTATAATACAGTCTTTTGCAGTTCTCTACTTATCCGGTGCAAATCCTTCTTGTCATTAAACGATTCTCTTATATCATCTTTCAGTAGTTTATAATATATTATAATTATTATTATTATTATTATTATTATTATTATTATTAAGTTGACATGTGCACCATGCTGTGTGTACAGAATATATAACTACTGTTGTAGCTGGATCAAGTACATTAAATTACAGGGTTATATACATTTACCATTAGATAAGAAGAAACTATTTCAAGGAATGTAGCTACAAAGCCCTGCTGCAATCTACAAATACTTTGCACATAAGTTTATGTACCAATCTTACCTATACTGTGGACAACATTAGAGACGTAGTTTGAAGTGACTTGCCCCACGCCTGTTAGGTTGTACAGAGTCTCCAATGAACCAATTAGTAACTGGAAAAAAATAATTCTTCATTTTTACAGCTGTTGAAGTTGGACTCAATATTTCACCAGATGTTAGAAATCAACTAAAAAAACAAAATAGTTGAGTTTCTCACAAGATAATGTATTCAGACTTATTTCAGGTTCTTGGTATTTTGAAACAGGGGCAAAATGTACTTTATTATACTTTGTGCATAAGCGTGTTCTTTTAATGTTCTTTGTCTCGGTCTTATTAACCAGCCACCAGTCAAGGTTTGAGTTTTCCACATTTCAATTTTTTATAACAAATTTCGGATCCTAAGTTCTGAATTATTCCAACCCATGGTTATCTCTCTAGTGATCTTAATTGCACCTGTTACCTGTCCTCCTTGTGCCCCGTGGCACATAGGGCCTATTTGCGCATGTATGAGTCGCTATTGCCACCAAGCTTTCTCATTTGCGACTTGATGTTTAATAGTTTTGTCACTCAAAGTGTATAAATGCAACTAAATACTTCCAAAATGCAACCCTATCTTTCTTATAACTTCCAACCCTGCTCATGCAAGTTGTTTGTATGCGCACCGTTAAAAAAAGGCATTTTGTAAAAGGTACTGGAACGACTTCGTTTGTTAAAGCACCTTTAGTTAAGCAAATGGTCCAAAAGATAAAATGAAACTGACAAACAATCTTGTTATACCTCCAGCTCAAAGATGGTTTCGATTTGGTGAACGTATCATGTGTCACCCAAAACTCCCTTGGTTGAAAAAACTTACCAACTCCCTAGGAAAACAACGACTTTGAAACAGTAGCAAATTGTATGCCAGTTGCGTCAAGCAAATACTTTTTATGTTGTTGTTAAGTGCTTATTAATTAATATCTTTCAATTTGCTTGTAAACTATTTTTCCAGTTACTGAGTAGCTGGAGGAGAGTCTTTGACTCCTTCTGGTTGAAACAGAAACCATTGCAGGTTAGCCCACAGCAAAAGTGGGAAACTGGTATACATTATAAACTACACCTACCTTGATATCTGGCACCATTAGGACCTTGACTAGTGCCTCATAAGCTGCGACTTCCAAACCTGACTCAATTACTTCATCATTGTATTCCAGCAAGCAAACTTTACCTAATACATCCATTGCTACAACATAATTTTGACATATTAAGTTTACTATAACATCAATTCAGATAATATCACAACAAAACAGAATAAACAATTTTCTTTTTGTACAAGGCCAATAACAAACTTTTCAATGCCCTAAAATGTTTATTAGGAAAGGTTCCTGCAGGTTCCAACTCGGGAAATTTAAGACCAGTTTAAGACTTTTAAAACCCAAATTTTCAAAATGTAAGACCTACACAAACCATAATGTTGTTTACATCATCTAGTGAAAGATTAGTATGCCATAGCTCAACAGGCTTGCGGGATTTGAAGTGACCGCTCGTGTGCTTTTATGTGCATTTTTTATGCTTCTTGAAGGAATTCAGTGTGTGTGATAAGCAACTTAACCACAAAAAGTTTTAACCAGTGGAGAAACACTTTTTAATTAAAATCAAATTCAAGACATTTTAAGACCTAAACAAAAAACTTTTCCATTTTAAGACCTTTTTAAAATTGCCCCAAAGACTCCACCAGATAACCAGTTTATACTTACAATGAAGTTCCATGAGCTGATCAAATTACTTCCTTCAATTGTGTCGAATGCTATATCATTAAGATCAGGTTATTTTTATTCTAACCACTCAGAAAAAGGAAAAAGTGGCTTGGTAAGCAAACACAGGGAGATTTAATCTAGATCAAGAATGATACTATATCCATATCGTTTGGAGCTATGGATGTTGTTATCATTGGTGTACGATTATTAGACTATCTCCGTTTCTGTGGATATTTTTTTCATTTCAACAAGGCATTCAGATATCAATAATAAATGTCTTTCAAAATATTGCAGCCCTGAACCAATGTATCATGCATAACAAAATGTCAATCTTGTACATTGGAAATCAAATGGAACATTCTGATCATGATACAGTAAATGATGTCCTATAACATTCAAATACCAACAGCAATTCCTATAATATCATGACTTACCACTTAAAACGTGGAATCTATCTTTGTCCACCAAGTAGATATGTAGCATTTGAAAGAACATCTGTGTGCTTTCAGACTCAATTGCTTCAAGAACCATCTTGCAGAAACAAAAATACAACATAATTGATGTTGGCATATCTTTTAAATTACTGTAATACTAAAACTTATCAATGCTCTTTAAAACACTGCAGCTCAAAACAAGATTTGTTGTTTAAAGACTGACATTTTGTGAAAAGCACTGCATTTGAAAGATAACCTACAGCACTGCTCTACCAAAAATGCAACACTGTGTGAGATAACGTTTTGCATTCATTCATGTTTACAGCTTCCTGTGTTTGCTTGCATTCTTTGAGAAATGAACTCATGTTTGCAGATCTCTTAACAGGTAGGTTTTCTCATGGAAAGTCAGAAATCAGGATTTTTATTGTGAATCAAAAGCTTGATTTTTTAAGGTTGTGGGTAAGGATCTGAAGTAACTATGACAATAGAGGCCCTAATGATTCAGTGTACACCAACTTTTAATAAAATGAATAATACTCAATTAATAAAAATCAACCTTTTCAGCTTTTTATTCCACCAAATCATTAGCTAAAGACAAAGTTTGCAAGCAAATTGATGTCACATGCCAAATTTAAGATGGATGTACTGCCATATAGATAACTGATCTGTACCTTTTCTGCTAGGTTTGACAAAGTCTGCCAAGCAATCTTCTGCAAGCAGCCTAATCTGCTACACACGCACATAACCAAAAACCTAGTAAATAGAAATAAAATTAAAGCATCATTTAAGCATGATTTCAGTTTTGTTATTAACATTAACAACAACTAAAATACAACTGGTGTTCAGAAAGGATGGGAGGTTTGTTGCTGAGTTTCTATATCAGTTGGGAAAATACAAAGTTGATAAAAACTTGGTAACAGAAGAATCTATCAAAATCCTAGAGCAGAGGTACAGTAGTAGAGTCTTCATCGACATCGTCATTATCATCACCATCATCATCCTTGTTTAACATCTGCATTTTCCCATCTGGTTTGTGGTTGGACAAGTGATGGATGCCCTCCACATCTGTCGATCCTGCACCACATGCTTATGCACTCCCAACAATTTCATATCATCCATCACACACTCACACCACTTTTTCACAGGCCTTCCTGCTAGCCATCGCCCTAACTTTTACCTCCCCCGCCTCACCCAAGGCATACAACTTTGCCCTTTTCACAAGCATAAACTATTTCATCCTTCTCTGCGTCAACTTAACACAAAGGTCTTCAACCCCACACATCTCTGCCACCTAACTGCTAGACCTTCAATCTTGCTACCTCACTCCAGCCATGTATCTCATCATTCTGCAATCACATCTGCATAGAACATCCATCAGTCTACTTGTCAATGCCCACGTTTCTGCTCCACACAGTAGAGGAGACTCCATATTTAAAAAATTGAAATGAAATGAAATGACTGTGCATTAGTCACCCCTATTGTAGTTTTGGGTTTGAATTGCAAAAATGTGGCTCAGCAAGGTTGGATCAAGAGTATGTGAGAGCACCTCTAACAGTTGCTATACGGTCCATGCATGACTGTAGCGCATAGCAGTACGGCCAGTTGGTATCAGCTGTGAGTTGCAGTCAGAATAAGATTGGAGTCAGATCAAGATAGACCAATAATTAACTCCACATAATTATGCCCCCTGGCCAAAATCAAGCCCAGGTCACAGCAGTAGAAGGCACAAATGCTAACCACTACACCACCCTGGTAATAATGCTTTCATCACTATGTTAATGATTAAATTGTTTAAAGCAAATTAAGAAACCCCTGCCTGTCTTCCAAGTACCAAGGTCATCCTGAACTGACCTTGGATGAAAAAGTGGTATAGGTAAAGATCAAACATAATATTTGGTAATAGTACACAATTTTCCTAATACAAATTTTTTTGCCACCCTAATCCTTTGTCAATGCAAAAAAGACAAAATGTGACTGAGCAAGACTATTTTGCCAAAGTCTGGCAAAACGTTGCATTTGAAAAAAGGGGTATTCAAGCATCACATTAATGAAACATGGTGATGCTAAAGTACATATTATATTACTTGAATTTTACCAGTTCAACTGCAAAGGTTAGGGTGAAACTAAAATTTAGTTACTGCATCTCTAATTGTAATCATTACCATAAATTTTATCATCAAAAAAATTTGACAACAACTGCTGGACAAGAAGGATTGCTTACACTATAACCACAGTACTGCATCAGTATTGTACAGTCAGTAAAGTTACTGGCTAAAAGTACAAAATACTGAGCAAAGATTCTATACTAACCTCTGGCAAACAGGATGAGTGGCAAGCACACTAGCATTAGTAACATCAAAAGAAAAATTGTGAAGGATCATGCAGACCTGAAAAAAATTGTATCGAGCTTTAACTACGATAAAGCTCCTCTTAGTACAACTAAAATGTAATGTAGCTAGGAACAATGTAGTGGAGAAGAGAGAAGATGCAGCTACTGACAAGCTACACTCATTGAACACCACAGGTTATCTATCTCCACACTTGACATCAGCACCAATGTGGTGGACTCCTGATGTACTCTGGGCGGAGAAACATTTTACACAAACTATTCAGTCAACAAATTGGTTAAAAATATCAAGAATAACTAATGAAAAGTAAAAATTCAAATTACTATAAACTTTACATAAGTAGTATTTGCTAAAAAACTTGAAATTGGCTGACTGTTGAATGTTTTCAAATATTAATTTAAAAACAGTTATATATTGTGCAAGATTGATTTTAATAAATACTGTACACTTTTCATAATTCTAATTAAGCTTTTAAAATGATTTATGTGGCTACCAAAATCAAAAAACTGCAATGATACACATAAAAAATATTTGACAGTACCAATTTAAGTTTTATCTTGGTAAGTTTGCCATGAACGTTTTCTTACATTTGTTTTTACTCAACAAATTACATTGTATTAACTGAAAATTGAGAGTTGGTAGCACCAAGAATACTTGAAAGAAGTTACATTATTGGCAGCTTTCCAAATACACTAGGTAAAGTTGATTATACATTAAAGTTGAAACGTTAAGGAGTCTCCTACGGAAATGTTTCTTTTTATTTAGTGCCTTTAATCATTTTTCAATAGATGTTTTTGGTTTTTAAATTGAAACACCAAGGCTGCATGTTTGGTTTAAAACTAATCATTATTGTTGATGAGCAAACCTGAAAAACTCTCTGTGCTTCTACATCCCTTGAGGAAACAATTTTCTTTTTTGGGTGAAACAGGAGAACCTCCTCATTTTCGTCATCACAGTCTCCGTTTTCTGGATTCATATCTTCATAACATGTAGATTAAAATTAATATTAATACCAAGCATTTGAACAGATCAAAAAAATATCAATACAATATAATTAGAAATGATACTTTTTGTATAGAGCAAGTGTGAAATTCATGCAGTTATGGCTTTTACAACCAAACCGGTTGTTCTTTAGTTGACAACAATGCAAATGTCTGATATCAACCTTGCAAATGTTTGTCCCAACATTGGTATTTTGATTGGCAGTTTGATTAGAGCAAGGTACAGCCTGCATGAGTAAGTTGTAACGTTTGTTTGTTGAGTAAGTTGCAAAGTACTTACATCTTACATGAATTGCACTCCTTTCATTTTTGCATCTTTCAGTGAAAAGGGAACAGATAATTGCATTGTGGTCATGATGTTAAATAGATTTAGAACTGAGTAACTTGCTAGTGCAGGTATAATTTTGTTGAATTCAGATCTCTGAAATATTTCTAGTTTGCCTCAAGGAAGTCTACGCTCACTTAGTGCCACTCATT